>QLOZ01005088.1:0-13020 GCA_003314065.1 Lactarius sp. MG50 | reverse complement strand
CCCTCGTCCGTGCCGCGGCCTCCCCACACCGACCCGCTTCTAGGTGGGCCATTGATGTCATATGATCCTATCCAGCGTCCCGGCACGACAGATGGGACACCGCGAGGCGCGAGTGACGTGGACCCACTCGGTGGAATCCGCCCCGCGTATATGTCTGCGTCGGTGCGCGTGCAGCCGACGAGGCCAAGGTTGGATGCACGGGAGGCCGCGAGCAAGCTTGCGAACATATTTTGAAAGGCTCGCGCTGTATTTTAGGCTGCGGGATGGCCGTGCTGGAGACCAGAAACACGACAGTCCTGATACTACATTGACAATGTATTCGCATCATAACTCCGTATTCGTGCAAGTCTTCTATTGACTACTCGTAACTTTAACCTATTGCAGAAGCTCCAACGAAACGGCTGACGAGCCAGATTTCGGACGGAGTTCTGTAGATAGAGGCTACTCCGTCCTCTCTTTTTTTTTTGCCTTTGCGGATCAGAGTGTCACAGCAAGGTCTTAAGAATTTCGACAATCCTGTCCCCCATTTCTTTCGTCCCAATCTCTCCTCCCAGGTCTGCCGTTCGCAACTCTAAGCCGCCAGCATTCCTTGCATCCAGGGCTTTCCGCACAGCGGTCTCAATGAGCTGCGCTTGCTTATCGAGACCAAGGGAGTAGCGTAAGAGCATGGCGGCACTGAGGATAGTGCCGACGGGATTGGCGATGCCTTTCCCTGCGATGTCCGGGGCAGAGCCGTGGATGGGTTCATAGAGGCCCGAGGTGGGCTTGAAAGTGGGTGAGGAGGGAAGTGAGGGTGCGCCAGCGAGGGACGCGGATGGAAGGAGTCCGAGGGAGCCTGGGATGACACTCGTCTCGTCGGAAAGTCTGATTAACGACCAATCAGTGCTCTCGCGCATCGTGCCAAAGCGACAGACAAGTTGCGGGGGGGGCGGACGGGGCAGACTCACATGTCCCCGAATAAATTCTCCGTCAGTACCACGCCGTTGAGCTTCCTTGGGCCGGAGACCAAGAGCATCGCGGCCGAGTCGACGAGCTGGTGGTCGAGCTTGATCTGCGGATATTCGCGCTGCAGCGTCTCGGTCACGACTTTGCGCCACAGCCGCGAGCTCGCGAGGACGTTCGCCTTGTCGATCGAATGGATCGGCAGCGGCGGGTCCGCCGCGAGCGCGATCTGCGCCGCCACGCGCGTGATGCGCTGCACCTCCTCGACGCTGTAGATCATCATGTCCCACGCGACGTTCTCCTGCGGCGCGACGTTCTGCTCCTTGCGCTCGCCAAAGTAGATGCCGCCGATGAGCTCGCGAATGACGATGATGTCGACCCCCTTCGTGATGGACTCCTTCAGCGGCGAGTTGGCCACGAGCGAGTCGGATGCAAAGTTCGCGGGGCGGATGTTGGCGTACACGCCGAGGGCCTTGCGGAGGGCAAGCAGGCCAGCTTCGGGGCGCACTTTGCTGTTGACGCCCCATTTTGGGCCGCCAATGGAGCCTATGAAGAGAGTAGAGGGGAAAGGGAGGAGGCGAGATCGATATAGCTGCGAGATGCAATGATTTTTTTTTACACATACCCATCAATATGGCATCCGCTTCTTTGCAGGCCTGCAAAGTGGAAGCGGGCAGCGCCTCGCCCAACTGATCGATAGCACACCCTCCGAAGAGGTGCGTCTCGAGCTTGAGCTCAGCCTCCGATGATTCGGAGAAAATGGCCTCGAGAACCTTAACAGCCTCAGCGACTACCTCGGGCCCTAATAATATCGTGAACAGTTGAACTAGGGAGCGGGTGGCGGAGATAGACCGTGCTCACCGATGCCATCGCCAGGAAGCACTACTACACGGAAGCTACCCCGATGGTCAGTTCGCATAGATCGTACAAGAGCTATGCAATACGTACGATTTCTTGGACATGATTCGTACCTGCAGTAGCAGGATAAACAATGTTCAATGTTCAATGACATTGTCCATAATTCAGGCTTAACAAATTTAGTAAAGATCAGAGATTAGATACTGTATCACCTTATCACATTTCTAATCTCGTTTCCTTTTTTCTTCCTCAGTCATCACTGGCACGGGGCTAGAGTCACGCTTCAAACTTTACCTCAAAACAAAGATGGCAACCTCGGCGTCGAATGTAGCTTGCAGAAATCTTGTGCTTGATGCAGGACCCCTGCTCATGCTCTCTCCACTTCGGGGACTAGCCGAAACATTCATTACGGTTCCCCAGGTCCTCGAGGAATTGAAGGACAAGCGAGCAAGAGAACACTTTGAAAAGCTCGGCCTAATAGTAGGTGTCAACGTCAGGGTAAAGTCCCCAGATCCTGCATCCTTAGCTCACGGTACGGACCTGGCCTGCCTGCCCGTCACAGTGTCGGTGGAACTGATGTAGGAATCCAGTAATACAGTTTGCAAAAAAGACGGGAGACTACTCTGCTCTGTCACATGCGGATCTGTGTGTCCTGGCATTAACTTTTGCCCTCGATAAAGCGGAAAGAGAAAAGGAAGCTCAACCGTCCTCTGAGGTGCGTATACGCATGCGTGTTGCCTCTTAAAACTTATGTTATTCATAAATCCCAGCCTAGCTCGTCTACACATGATACACCGTCTGATATATCGACACAAACTGCCACAGAAAATGTTATCTCCCATGAGCCAGAAAATGCAGACCACTCGGAAGAGAGCGGTTTGGAAGAAAACCATAATCCCCAAGGTGATCCAGAGACAGTAGATCACGCCTTGGAGTCTCTCGAGAAAGCCCTAGAGAGCCTAGACGTCGAACTTGCCCCCCTAAACGAGGAGGTTAGCCAGCCAGGAATAAGTGCTGTTCCAGCAGAAGCTGCCTCGTCCCCACATGATGCAGAATCTTCTCATGCTGATGTCTCACCATCAACCCCTCCCCCATTATACGAAGACCCAACGTCTGAAGACGATAACGAGGGTGAATGGATAACACCGGAGAATGTCTCCCTGTACAAAGCCCGTGCAATGGGCCTTACCCCATCAGCGAATGGTTCTGTTAAAGCCAAGGCCAAGGAGATCATCCCCGTTGGGTGCATGACAGCAGACTTCGCGATGCAGAATGTTTTACTACAGATGGACCTCAGCCTGGTAGGCATGGAAGGGAAGAAGATCCAGAAAGTAAAGACATGGGTGTTACGCTGTCATGCGTGTTTCAAGTGCGTCCACCATCTCCCCTAGCGTTTTCGCCGTTCATTTCCATTCAGAATCTGTAAGGATGCATCGAAGAAATTTTGCCCTTCGTGTGGCAACCCTACATTACTTCGTGCATCTGTCACCGTATCATCCCCCTCTGCCCCTTCGAACGCGCCAGCTATGCAAGTGCACCTAAAAAAGAACTTCCAGTACCGAACGCGCGGCACCATTTACTCCATCCCAGCGCCTAAGCCTGGTTCCGCCAAAACGGGAAGCGGGGAAGGCCTCGTTCTCCGCGAGGATCAAACAGAGTATATGCGCGCTATGAAACGAGCAGAGACTCAGCGACAGAGGGACGAGAAGAAGTTACTGAGCGGTGCTATCGCGAATGGCGGAGAGGGAAAGCCAGGTAACTGGATGGATCCGGATTGGATCCCAGAGATCATGATCGCCGGATCGACGGGCAAAGGTAGAAGTTTAAAACAGACCGATGGTATGCCAACTATTGGCTACGGCAAGAAAAATCCTAATGAACGTAGACGGCGAAAATGAAATAAATTGTTGGCTCAACACAGTGACAGTGGCTCATAGGGTAGATCATTGCAGTAGTGTATTCGGGTTGTGGTACATTAGTTTTGTCTTGACTCGCATACAGTTACGTGCCCAGGCTCCTGTTCATGAAACGTCTTTTCTGGAAAGACATCCACCACTTGCTCGGTTTACCCGTTCCGTCGGCGTACAGTTTCTCAATGAGCCTAGCGGCGAGTTCCTGACGGACTTGAACCAGATATTGGCGAATGTAGTCTAACATCTCATGAAGAATGAACACATTGCAAACTACTGAGAACTCACCGGCATCCGCGCGACTCGCAGGCGGTGCGTAGTGTGCATTGAGGAGGAAGTTGGCATCGCCAGGGATTGGGAAGTTATCGACAGCGAGCGTATTGAGCATTTTAGACGCCTCGATCTGGGAGGGCGGGGTGCGTGCGCTGCCAAGCTTCGCAAGACAATCCGAAATGAAGAGAATGAGGATGATCAAGAGGCGATCACCCGGTCCCTTGATCTCGAAGTTTCGGAAGAGCGAGTTGGCGCGGAAGAGGTCGAGGGTTTCGTCGATGATGTCCCCCTGCTCATTGCTCGCTGAGATGCGTAAACGAAGGTCAATAATGGCGGGAAGGATGCAAACAGGGTGATCAAGCACCTGCGACGGGCGCTGGACCGCGCAGTCTGGTCTTGATGGGATAGATCCCAAGGTTTCCGACCTGCCGGATATCGGGCTCCTCGTTCAGAGCAGAATGATACGCCTGTACGTACGTGAGTGCACCTGTTACACGCGGAATCAGGCTTCAGATAAGATGCGAACTTACGGGCATGAGTTACAGTAAAGTCAAGTAATTACGGTCGTGGTTGTTGCTGCGATCCGGATGTCACGGATTTGCGGCCCGCAAGACGCGTCCAAGTTCGGTTCGAGTTGGCGCCGTAATTGAAATTTGGTACCAGGGACTCCAATTCATTCGCCCTGTCTCCCGTCTCCATCGCCCCAGCATAGTCAGCAGACAGCCATGGAGGAAAACAGATCCTTGGTGTCTGTTGCGTCCGTAGTGCCAACCCCAGATACTCTTGCCAGTGCGCCGCACGCAGTCTCCTGGCTGTTTCTTCTACTGAACATTCCTCCGTTCACAGAACTGATCAAGCGTCTGCGCATCCTCACATCGACGCTACTTCCCCTCGAAGTTAGCCCGCAAAACATCAATGACCCAACGGGCAGAATAATCACTCCCAGTGTCATTTCCGCGTATATGGCTGCCGCGGGAGACCTTGTCGAGGCGGTACGTCCCCTCCCGCAGAGCGGACGTGTTACAGTACATGCTAACTATATCGGCTGCGCCGGCCAGCTACCATACTGCCTCCTTCGTGCTCGCCGCGACTTCATGACCGCAGCCAACCACAACGCCGCGGACTACGGAGAGTATCGTGCGCGCGGTGAGTCCCTCTCGCTACTCCCCTGTTCTCAACCTCAAAATTGTAGGGGCTGATCACACCCTGTAGCCATCGCGTGCGAGGTCTTGGCGAGGAGGATTGTCCATATTTCCCCGGTGGACAGGATACCTGCCATTTTATCCTCGCGCTACAAGCACCGCCAATCCGATGGCGATATTGAATTTAGCAGTGCAATAGAGTTGGCCATTGACTCTCACTGGTAAGGAGCTGCGCGGCCTGTCTTGTAGTCAGATCCTGACTGCGTACTTAGCACCATTTTTCTGTCTTCTTCTGAGGCTCAAGATGGTTCGCACACAACATGTCGCTTTCTGTCCGCCATTCTGAACCTTGTGCAGTAATAAATTCTCTCTGGAAGGGAGATTTAGTACAGAAGAGTAATGATGACCATGACGTCGTCTGTAAGGCCTGCAGTTCATAGGCCATGGGTTACCCTGACAAGCAACAGATGTGCCTGCCTACGACCATGTGGACACCTCCTTTTGGAGCCACTTTAACCCCTTTCGTATCGCTGTTCCTCGGTGGGTGTTACATTCTGCTGCGTGCGACTCCTGTCTCTAACTTCGGCCATAGTTACCAAAATGCCCTCCGCATAATTATCTGGTTGTTCTTCCTAGTCGTGTATTCTCAAGCTGGTATGCCTCCTTTTGGTTGCCGTAATTGTCTAAGATTGTTTGGACAGTTCGTGAGCCTCTTGAACGACTGGACCCTTCGCATCCGCACCTCGATTTATGGGAGGTTGTGCTGTATGTCATGGCTCTAGCGTTTACAATCGAAGGTACGCAGTCCCCCGTTTTTACAACAAGGCTACCTCAAAGTGATGATACCCAGACGTGCTCAATGTCGGTGTTCTCTGGTTCTTCGAAGCGTTGTTATTCACACAAGGAAAAGATCTATAAACTCCTTCGCTTCGCGACATGGCGAGCCTTCGGATTTTGGCATGTAGTGGCCAGCATCACTCATGGGTTGCTGTTGGCTGCCTTCCTTCTGAGAGTCTCTGGCATGGTTTCCTCCGAAGATCGACCAGACCACCTCCGTCTCCAGAGTTTTCAGGTTTTGAGCTTCGTGTCCCCTTTTATATGGTGGGTGCTTAAGTCATTTTTGACGCGGTTATCAAGAGCTCTACTCTAGGATGAGTGCGTCTGTTATCCTCCTCAGGGGCCATTCCACATAGAGCTGGTATCATATAGAACTTTTCACTGTGTTCGATGGCTTCAAGTACATTGGGACCCTCCAGATTTGCGTTGCTCGAATGCTTCGCGAGTCTGGTATATTTTTTGCGGTATGCATCAACTTCAAATTGTCTTTTCTATGCCAATATGCGTCTCTAGATGTTGTCCATCCTTGGAATAGGCTTCCTTCAGGGTCTGTACGCTCTCGACGCAGCGGATGGAACGGTGGAATCTTCATCTGTCGTAATGCACCTCATGGTGCAGTCCCTGTTGCAGTGCGTGATTCAAGTCCCAGGGTCCTGATGGGTCGCTCTGCTTAACTTTGTGCCAGATCTCCTGATTATGGCAAGTTTGCTGGCAGGTATGCTTTGCGTATCCCTGTTCCGAATCCTAAAACTAACGATGACTCGAAAGCTCTGCTGGCCAACTGCTTTATTATTTCTGGAATGTCATTACCGTCCTTGTGCTTCTCAACATCTTAATCTCACTTTTTGCGTCTGCATACTCTGAGGTAAGTCGTGCCCGCAGTCTCCAAGGAGATAAAAAGAGTTCTGCTCCATCTGACGTCCACTGCGCGAGCAGGTTGTGGACGATGCAGAGGCGCAGTATCTCGCGTTCTTTGCAGGTAAAGCAGTGGGCATGATACGCGCGCCGGATACATATCTGTATCCTGCACCGTTCAACCTTATTGAGATGTTCTTTGTCGTCCCCTTAGAGTCAGTCTATTTGACTTCCTCCTACACGGCTAGCTAATGAGATCTCTGTCCAGATTCGTTCTAAGCCCATCAGCTTATGCAAAGGTACTGTCTCGTCGAGGATCCATTCTCATGTCTGACCTAACCGCAGCTCAACCGGTTTGTTATGACTGTCCTGTTCTTCATTCCTATGACGGTTATTGCACTCTATGAGTCGACTTCATCAAAGAATCGGTGGTTGGATGACTTCATTAATGGAGCGCCGTTGGATGAAACAGATAACTCTGCCGCACGCGATCCTGAAGTTGATGGAGAAGATGCCGAGAACGGCCTGGTCATAAGCAAGGTCCCCTTCTCAGAGCTTGTGAAGGCATTCCCAAATCCTCATGAGGTGAGTTCAGTCATTTGCACTCGATGGCTCGCCTGGACATGATCGTTTTTCAGTCAAGCGAGAACAACATTGTGAAGGAGATACATCTAGCAAAGGCACAAATGGAGGCTTTGATCAGATCTTTGGAAGTGCAGAAGTCCTAATCACTTACTAAGCTCTTAAAACATTTTACGATTTGTACCAAATAAGTGAAGCAAATCTTCTGTATGAGCTCTTGAAATCAAACACCGAGTTATTGTGAATCGGCCGTAGAGTCACGGGTAAGTTGCGTGAGTACGCCCATGGCACGCACGAAGAAAGGTCGAATTTCATTGATTTCCATTGAACATAGATTCGGTAACTACCAACCACAGTAAGTAGGCATGACGGACAGCGAGCACTGTCGCGTACACTCAATTCGCTGTGGTCGATTTTCTGAAGACCTTCCCTGCTCTTTGCCTGTCGTGCTTCACGGATATCCTTGAGGAGAGACCTTATTTTATCAGAGTTCTGGATGTCATCTGGTGCCCTGTGCACAAAATAGTCGTGACAAGATGCATCGCAGGAACCACGGGGGCTCACACATCGAGCAGTAGCTTTGATATTTCAGTGAAGCGGAAGGGAAACTGGCTAAACTCAGGGCGGCTTGTTTCCTGTGCCAATCTATCCTGAAGAAAATCTGTACGGGGCGAGTGAGTAGTCGACCAAACTGAGTTACAATTCTGGCGCACCGACGCTCAGCCAGTCCGGCGGGACGATATGGCACTTCTTTTTCAACTTGAGATTCATGGCCATCCATAATGGTATTTTTGCCTTATTCGGTGGACGCAAGGGGCCGTATGCTCCCTGATGATAACCATGTTCAGAGCAGGAGACAAAGGGGCGTCGGAGAGTGCTGGCCGTACAGAGATAAAGGCAGTACGTTCCATGGAAATGAGGGGTATAATCTCTACGAGCTCTTCAGATGCGATAAGCTCAAGCTCTGGTGGTGTGATTGAGTTTCGCAAAGAAACGGGTAGTGCCATGGTTAGAGACTGCACTCGTAGTAGATAGTCGTCTTGATAAGATCTAGATATTCCCATCCCGTGCTCCCGTGTGGTGGGATCATGTGATGTGACGCGTTGGTGTTTGTTTGGTCAAAGTTGGTTCAGTCGCAGTCGCGTTCCCTTGCTGCCGTGACTAGTAAACCAATTATATGCTATTAAGCTCAACCATCGCCGCATTTCTGTCTCGTTTACCCACCCAGCTCCTTGCCGCACTCCTGGTCTCCGCATTTATCTCTGTAATCGCACTGCCTATGCTGGGCACACGCACGAAGCAAGTCTTTTCGTATGGGCGTAGGAACCGGCGCATCATCAATGATAGACACGACCTCTTTGATGCCGAGAACATCAACAAGTCAAATTTTTCGGATGGAGCTAGAGAGCCTACTAGCAACGGTCATGCTATTCTGCTCCCCAGCACACCCCCATCTGGGCTGCGCCGCGGTGCAAGCAAAAAACTTGAGACCACCTCTCCAGCGTCCTCAACCATTTCGCCACCCAGACCCTCGCACAATCGTCGGAAGAAAAGAACTGAGAACAATAAGGCCCAATCGTCTCTCAATCGTCTCTACTCTCCGAGCTCTAGTCGTCAGCCCCTCAGCTCTCACTCTGTTAACATTTCCCGACAGTCATCCCTTAGTGGACCCAAGAAGAGGGCGAAGCTCTCAATGTCAAAGAGTATAGCAACGTCACTCATCCCCCAATCCCCAGTTGTCAATGTGGACATCCTCGTATTAGATGAGCACGGCAGGAGGGTTAGCCAAGAAAGGAGGACCTCCAACACGAACATACAAGTGAACCAAAGAACGAACCTGCATTCAGTGTCACCTACGTATCAGCATTCTGCCGCTGCTAGCTTGATTGTGGTCTCTGATAATGACGATGACGATGGCGACTATGCTCCATCACCACAACTCTCGCGACGAGCCAAGCGATGGCCAAGGGTCATGATTTCCTCAGACGAGGAGGATGCTCCTGGCACCCCGACTCTTCCCGCCTCTTCTCTGGCTTCACCCAGGCCTGATCCCAAGAGAAGTAACCCAGCGGAGACTTTAACATCGGCTGATCTCTTGGCAAGGCCTATCCCTCGTCATTCTTCTCCTCTAAAACCCACAAAACTTCCCAAATCTCACTTCCGGGTGGAAATCATAACCTCCCGCGCACCAGGGCTGTCGCGAAGCAGACCTCAGGAGCTTACATTTAATCGTCATTCTCCTCTCCAACCTCCCCGTAGTAAGCCTCGCCAGCTCACACCCATTCGCCATAAGGGACTTGCCCTCCCCCGACTGCCTCCGTCCCCATCGACTAATACTGATCTTGATATTTCCATCGACCTCGCCGACCTGATGCTTTCGTCGGCCCCCTCTGAGGATCATGCTCCCCCGGACCAACCACCCCATCTTATTACCCTCTTAAACGAGTGCGGACAAAATGCCCCCGTAGAATTCTCCGCTTTTATCGAGGCGTTTCCTGTACACCCGATTGTCCAGTCGTCCTGCTCTGGCAAGGCTGCGTTCCAAAAAATTGGGGAGGCGTCGTACTCGGAGGTCTTCGGTATTGGTGACGTCGTCCTCAAAATCGTCCCTATTCGCAACGAGGAGTGCCAAGATAAAATTGACACGGAAACCCCTGCGCCGAGCGACGCCAAGGATGTACTCAATGAGATCGTCGTAACACGGGCCTTGGGTGAGATGTGTGACGGTTTCGTCAGCCTGCTGAAGACCTACGTCGTCCGTGGAAGATATCCTTCTCTATTACTTGACCTATGGGATGAATACAACCGGACCAAGGGTTCAGAAAGCGTTCGACCAGGTATGACTTCCTCCCATCTCGACACAACATTTTCAGTCTAAACTTGCTCAGACATGTTGACCGTGTCACAGGTGTACGCTATAATCGTGTTACCCAACGGCGGGCCAGATTTGGAAGCATACGCTTTCAGCCAGCCAGCCAAGACAGGCTGGAGGCAGGCTTGCAGCCTCTTCTGGCAGATTACCCGTGCTCTTGCGACGGCGGAGAATCTGGTGTCATTCGAGGTGCATCGCTTCACTTGGTGTTTTTACCCTAACGCTGAACTTGGTAAATAGCATAGGGATCTTCATTGGGGACAGATTCTCATTAAAAACATCCCCTTGAATTCACGTAGGAGCAGATTAGCTGCTGATGTATGGCTTCCCATGGACCATCTAGCTCATGGTGTAAAGGCGACGGTGATTGACCTTGGGCTTGCACGAATGGATGCGCGTGCGGATGACGGTTCGACGGAGATCCGCTGGACACCTTTCGACGAAGAGATATTCGAAGGAGAAGGTTAGTGCATCGATTCCGGCTCTGAGCCCTCTGCTCACTTGCAACCCTAGGAGACTATCAGTTTGATATTTATCGCCTTATGCGCAAGCATAACGGCGGTTCTTGGGCTGATTTTCGCCCCCTCAGTAATGTGATGGTATGTCCCCCCCCCGGTTCTCCTGTGATCTCAAATACTTATTGCAAGCCCCAATCACTTACAGTGGCTACATTACTTACTCACCAAACTGCTTAAGTCCAAGAACTTACGCCCACAGAGAAAGACTGCTATTGCGACCGCGAGTCCAAACTTCACGGAACGACAGTGCTATGAGTGCCTCCTCAAGATGGAGAGCCTACTGGCGCAGAGTGTGCGGGAAGTGCAGGCTCACAAACCCGTAGCGACCAAGCACAGTCGACGGAAGGTAGTCTCTCCCACAAAAGCGGATGTCGTGTCCACAACCACAGCGCCGCAGTGCGCTCGTGACGTACTTAGTTTTGGTGAGATGATGGGTTGGGTATGATCTAGAGGCCGGATGTTCGTCTCCCTGCCGCTGCATGTATCACACTTTGTACGATTCGATGGTTTCCTTGTTGGCCCTGTAGTTGTTATAATCTAGGAGAGAAACATGGGGTTCCAATACTCTGATCCACCGAGTTGCGAAACGTGAACAGTACAGAACTGGATAGCAAAGAGCGCTGACCATAGGTCAGGCCGACAACACAGCTATCGATACAAACGAGGACTTTCGAAAAAGGCACAGAGACCAAGAGAAAGGTATAATTTACCTGCAACTCCGACTTCCGTTAGTTCCAGACGCAACCTCCCCTCGTATCAGAGACGGCACTCACCCGAATAATGACCGCCAAGAAGCAGGTATCACGACAAAAGGGAGGCAATGAGAAGCTCACGAGATGGAGGTCTTACGCAAAGGTCTTGAGCGCAGAGAAGACCCCGAAGAGCTCGAACTCGCGGCGTGCATAGCCTGACGCGTCAGAGCGGAAACTCGACTTGGGTACGGCGGCGGCGCTTTAGCAGACGATTTGCGTCTACGGGATGGAGAAGGCGGCGACGCAGGGTCCTGCTCCGGCGAGCCGTGCTTGCGAAGGAAGTATCGTGGAGCACCAGCAGCACCAGCACCAGCATTTGAGGATAGCGGCCGCGACGGCGGGGGCGAGTCGGACGGACCTACTAGGCCTGTGGGCGGTCGGACGGCGCGACTGCGCCGAGACGGCGAGGTGACGCGCGCGTTGGTACGGCGGCCTGGGAGCGACTGCGGAGGACTGGAGGCTGGCTCCGTCGGCCGCGGTGAGCCGAGATCGTGGGCGTCTTCTGTGGCGCCGTCGGCGTGTGACTCGGAAGAGTCGAGCGCCGGGGAAAGCGGAGAAGAAAATCCGAGCTGGGAATAGGTCGCGTCTTCGGCCGCGGGAAGCTGAGAGGCACTGTCCAGCTGGGATGCGGGTACGTCGCTAGTGATGGTCGGCCACGTCAGAGAGCCATTCGGCGTGACCAGGGGCGTGTCGGCCGACTGTTCCGTCTCTTGAGATTGCTCGATCGGACTCGGACCATGACTGGTGGTCGGGAAAGGAAAGGGCAACGGTGCTGGAGAGTAAGTCGAGAACCTGTTAGCTGTTGGCGTTATAGGCGTCAGTACGTGGCGTATGCCTCTTTGTGAAGCTTGCGAGCTGGAAGCGTGCTGTGAGGGGTCAGGGTACCATACATCACGGAACAGCTGTTGTCGCTGCCGCTCCGGGATGATGACGGGTTCGGTCGATTTGCGCTCTAATGGCTTTGATTTCTTTCCTTCACGTGTATCCTTGGCCACTTCTACTCGAAAAGGCTTTGCGATGCCGCTCTGACTCTGAGAATGGGTATCAACTGTGAAGACATCGTCCGATTCTTCGATCTGAAGCTTGGTGCGCTTGAGGGGTCTAGTAGCTAGCACAAGTCGGCGAACTTTGGGTATCGAAGGAATCAAAGGCAAGTTGCTTTCGTATGCAAAGTCTCTGACTTTGATACCATGACGAGCCAATGATCCAGGAGAAACAGGAAGTTGTGATTCCTGTTGTTGTAGTTGCTGTTGGGTGGCAAGGGACGGACGCCTCGTGTAGTTGGAGGAAGAAGTTGAAGGTGTGGGTAATTGAGCGCTTGGAGACTTTTCAAGATACATTTCTGAGGAAGTACGACATTGAATACGAGATCAGGCCTCGACTCACGGTAGGAGATAGTTGAGGAGCGCCGAGTTGACCATTACTGCTTGTGTTGTCCAACACCGAGACGGATCTCATCAACGGGGCATTGGGCCCGAG
>QLOZ01005080.1:0-18070 GCA_003314065.1 Lactarius sp. MG50 | reverse complement strand
CTAGTTGGGGCTGGGAAAGGCTCCATGGGTGGCCAGAAAGTGAGGGATAGTCGGTTGAGCTGTCCCTAATCGATGTCGGTGGCGAGATGGGGAGCTTGGAATTAGGAAACGGGTCTGTGCCAGACACACGTGGGGAATCGAACTCTATAGGGGAACCCGCTGAACATGATCGCGCTAGGTCTGAGGATGTGCGTGAAGATGAAGGGCAGCTATTCAGAGAGAGATTGGATAAGGCAATGCTCGATGGAAGTGAGGAACTTGAAGTAGACTTGGCCACCATTACATTGTGTCCCGTGCCTTCCACTGGTGTCAAAAATTCAAGAATATCACCTTCGCTCGAGGAAACTTCATCGACATCTCGCCAAACCATACATCTACGATTGGCAGGGTCGACTCTTACAGGGGAGTGCTTCCGATTGCGTGGGATTGGCGGGGGTAAGATGGTGACGGGTGAGCCAAGCTCCGTATCTTCCGGAAGGGTTCCTAACCCCGGTGTCGCACAAGTTGGCGAGTGAGGAACAGGACGGGGGGACGGGAGCAGATCGCGTGTAGAACTAGATAGAAACAGAGGAAAGTCTGACGTGATGTTGAATCTCTCGGTCCGCGAAGAGGGCGAAGACTTGGCCCCATGCGACTTGGCCCGAGGGCGTGAATTGGCTGTGTGAGATGAGGACATCGGGGAAGATGGTGATAGACCAGACGAATTTGAGGATGAAGTCGACGTCTTCCGTCCGTCGGTGTAGTGCCCATCTTCAGAGGCTGTGCCGCCTCGGTAGGTGATGTCCATACACGCCGGGGCGGATGAAGGAGCATCCTGCGCGGGGAAAATCCGCTGAGAGCCCGCGAACGTGGACTGAATATCGGATAGGGAAGACGTGGAGTCGGCTGTGTAGGGACGCTGACGCGAAGAGGAAGACCGAGATCGGTGCGTCGACGACGGAGAGACAGGAGGAAAGTGGGTGTGAGAGAGGGGAAGGGAGGTGTTTGATGAAGAAAAGTACGAAAAAAGCGAGGATCCGCCAGTGCTGACATTGTCGAGTGCCGTCTTTGGTGGCTTGCCATTTGTCTTGACCGCCAAGTCGTGATCACGTCGCCAATAGCCAAAAAAATTCTGGATGACTTCGTCCTCGCGAAGCTCCCGGAGAAGGGACGGTACATCCCCTTGAAAGAATGCCTTGATAAGAGCACTAAACTCTCTCCCCCGCTGGTCTACAGTTGCTTGGGTAGCACGAAAGAAGGTTCCGCGTTTGGTGAGCTTGGGCAGATATTGGTGAATGTCCTTCGCAACAGACTTGGGATCAGGTCCAGGAGGGAGGGACTCGAAAGAGGAGGCACGATCGTGAATGTACATGCCGTTCTTCTTGACACCTTTTCCAGCTAGAAGGCGTTGTCGCTTCTCACGGGATATAACCCCGTACCGAAATTCGAGCATATCCTGGAACCAAAGACAATCGTCCCAGCGTCGCCATATGTCGTACACCGAGTTTGTACCCCCAGACTTGGTGGAGATGTTATCACCAAGAATAGGATATATTCGCAATCCGAAACAATGTGCTTTCCCTGGGAATGAGTTTAGAAACCGGGTTAGTACGATGAGTGGTGGTGAAAACGAACCAAATTTAGTAGGGGGAAGACAGTCGACTTCAAAGCGACGAGGTGGTGCACGATACACGGCCCGTTTGTAATACTATTTAAAAACCGGGGTAAGTAGAGCATTTCAGCGGATATCATCTAGACTCACGTCAGCACTCTGTGGTCCGACATCGTGATTTGAGGGTAAAGTTGTCTGTTAAGGGTGCTTGAGAAATCGGGGAAGGGGGTGGTGGTGGAAGCGTACCGGTAGCCGTTGTAGTGATGCCGACATAAGAAGGAGATTCACACGAACTAGGTCAGATTGATGGTTGGATAGCGAGTAGGTGGGTACAAGGTGAGTGAAACGAGGTCGTCAAATAAAGAAAGGAGACGCTATAGACTGGGAAGAAGAAAGGCGAGAGGAAACGCCGAGTCTGCCGACTGTCAAAGAAGAAAAGGGGAGAATAAAAAGAGCGGAGAGACATTGGTGAGCGGAGGGTCATAAAATCTTATTGTTTGCCAATGAGCGAATATTCGAACGAATGATCTGGCCTGACCAAGTCAGGGCAATCTTTGTTTGTCTGATTTGATTAAGATTGGCCCACCCAGATTTGGGTCAGATTTTATATCTATTTGTTCACGTTCACACCCGAGTTAATCTCGCCACCCCGCCACCATTCCCGATAAGCCCACTGGCACCCGTACACTCGCACACCCTTCCTTTCATAGCCAGTGGCGCGAGATCATCATTTACTTGCATTTCAAATCAACTTTCTTGTCCTCGGATCCGGACCTACCGTACACTATCCCAGCTCTTTTGGTCTATGCGTCAATCATAATCATGATTTTGTCCATGGCCTAGCAGCGGCCGCGTCTCATTGAACCCAACCAGGGTACCCTAATGTGGGGGGATCTACGAACACCATTGCAGTTTCCAGAGCAGCGCATCATTATAACAGGTGCTAGGCCGTTGATGCTGGCCTCAGAGGGATATGCTGTTTTACTCATGAGCAGAATATACGCGTCTAGAGAGCACGCTCTATGACTGCTGTGACGATGCTGTCGATCTACTACTGACATTCGTCAGTACCGCAGGTGCTGACTGGCGTCACGGTAACTCTCAGAACGATGCTACCGAATCTTTGAGGGTCGTGGCACACCGTCACCTACGCCTCCGCGGAGACATACATCTTCAACAGAACATCATGTAGCACCCCCCGGATAGTACTCGTCGAAACGCCACATATGCGCCAGATACTCTATGACGTGCAGCACCAAGGCTTGTAAATACCCCGGAAAGCGCGGAAACACATTTTTACTGCGGAATCCTGCGGAGACGTATTACAGCAAGGCGGTGTTCTTCGTGTTCTACGCCATGCCAGATGAGATGGGCTTCTGACTTGCAATACCTAGGTTTGACCATCGTCCGACAGTCCGACGCGTCTGACGCTCTTGATTGGGGGCTCGGCTTGAGGCTTAAGCGAGTGGCCCCCTGAGTTGCGGGCGGAAGGGATTAACCGAGAAGCACCCTTGAAATGGCTTCCTTTGGGACACAGCAGCGAGAACGAATGAGGTGGGACCTCGCAGAAGCTTCCGGGCGTGTTATTTTGTGCCTTCGCGTTCGCATCACACGTTTGAATCATGGTAATGACTGTCTCACATAAAAACCGTTAGCGAAGGTATACTCAAATGGATGCAAGAAACGGAAAAATCCGCTGCACGAACACTAGCGACTGCCACCACATCGAACGTAATATTTACTGCTCGAAAGGTGGGAAGATGGTGCGCTCACATTGAGAGGCTAGTAGGGAGACTAACATGAACCCGAGGAATTCCTCGAGGGATGACCGAGAATGACGGGGCGGATGCACAGAGATCCGGTTAACTCTCATCTCGAACCGCTGAAACGCTTACAGCTCTAAACTCAGATACGCCGGCGAGTGTGAGGTGCGATGCATATGTCACTGCCGGGAGCGCAGATACTCCCGAAACAGGCGCTCCAAAAATCGCCGCTATGACGAAATGCCAACGCAAGAAACCACTCAAAAAACCTCCACATGGTGTGATGTCACTGTCATAAAGCTTGAGCTTAAACGTTTGAACTCGAACGTGATGATGACGTGGAGAGGTGACATGGTAAGCCGAGGAGTTGGGAAAAGCTGGCCCCAGCTGATCCAGGCGTTAAGCAAAGCAAGTCACATAGATAGTGACAGAGCGTGGCAGATACACACTTTCGGCGAATCTTCGTGAGCAGATGTCCCAGAAGCAGCTGCGATCCACGTGTATTTCGCTGTTCCAATTAGCCCAACATTTGATCGGCTAGCTAGAGTCCGGTTCACCGCACCGCACTTCCTGCTAAGAATAGAAGCGATGTTGGGGAGCACACGGTGCACACCCTGTAAGATCGACCAGTTGTCGACCAAAGTGACGAAAAGCCCACTCAAACCCCGCCAGAAACCGGAGCTCCGCACGAGAAGCCTGACGTATCAGGGCAATCATATGAAACCCAACCGATGATTCTGAAGGACCACAAGGTCGAGCCTGAGAATGAGTCAGCGTCTATACATTTGTGAACAACGTGGCACGATCAGCCCCCTCTTGAAGGGCGATTTGAACATATATTTGTATGAGCGCCCAGGCCCAACCGGTCCCCTGGTACAAGGCTACGAATGCCTCTCGAGGTCGCTAGAAAATGTCCGAGCGTTCTAGCAATGAAGGTGAAACCGCGGAGAACGAGGAACGATCGGTGGCTTGAATAGTCACAGGCTAGTCATGGGTGCATGTATATGGTGTTGCTGGATACTCTGCAACAGGCGAGACTTGGGTGGAGATCCGTTGGTACCTAGTCATGGGTGCTAATTTGCGCTAACAAGAGCAGGTCAGATGAGCGCATGACATCCATTTCTACTTACGGTACATGTGCCAATGAGCGTCCGCCCGAAAGATTCAAGTTCCCACCACCCAATGACTCGGACAAAAGCCTTAGACCGTGCCATCGCCAATCACGTACGCGACCGTGACTAGGTTTAGGACAACACATCTCGTTCGCCATTCGATATGTTACCAATACTTACAAGGTTCATACACGAGGAAACCCAAAAGTGACTAGAATTTAGTCAAGTCTCTGCCGCTAGTTTATTGTCTGCACATGCGTTGAAATCTCAGGTCTGCGCTTTAGTAATTGTGCCCCAGCGCGCAGCGCGCAGCACTTTCTGAAAAAACGTAAACTCATTCCTGACATAATTGCATTTGATACCTCACTGGTGCCGTGATCAACACCGGGTCTTAGCTACTACCAGTCATTGCGGCCAAGGGGGCTCGGGAACTCTTCATTTATTTCCTACAGCCTTTGCTACGTATCATATACCTTGTCCCGAATATGCTCTTCGCCTTACGGCATGTACGTTCTGTCGCTAATTGATTCTTCTACCATGGTGCCCAGCCTTCCGACCGGAGCAATGGGAAATTACAGTGCAAGCACAGGCCCAAATTGACGCAGATTGTCGAGAACCTCCGTGCCTATCACCCACATGTGGCCCAACATGAGACCCCCCGCACCGGGGGTCGCATTGTGATTGACTCTTTTGTGACCTTTCACACGGGATGAGTCGTCAACTCACTTTTTTTGTTAGGGAAAGGCAATCCGGCACTAGCGGAATGCGTGCGAACGGAGCGGACTACCAGAAAGGGGTAGCGGAGCGGAGGGCGATAAGAGATGCACACAAGACACAAGGGAGACAACTGGATGCACTCGGAATGACGCGGAGCTACTCCTTCATTGATACAGTAAATACATATACACATGGCTTTACTGTAAGGCACGCTACTGTATGTAGTAGGTAGCAGAACAAATATCTGTTCGGCGGGTCACCTGTCTACTTTTTTGTTGTTTTTTTTCCCTCTCTGGTAATGATGATGTGTGCCGCGGGTCCGGTCGAAGTACCAGCCCACTGCCACGGAGCACAGCCACACACATGATGCACGACTCGGATAAGTTGCTGCACAACGAGGGGTTCCCCTCCGGAGCGATATCTGTGTCCGCTGATCCTACGCAGCGGTCATCGGGATCGGGTTAACGAGATGAATCTGCTAATCGGGTGGACCTGAGCGGGCTTCAGTTGTGTCGCACACGCCTGACACTCTCCGGCTACTGTCATATTATCCTTATTACATGATCCTCGGCCTCGGTAGGAACAGAGCTGCGTCCCAAAATGGAAGTCGTTGGTGTCAGTCACAGAAAGCCATATTGAGGATTTGGGGCAGAAGTTACAGCTCTGGTGGTCATCGGAGCGGAGCTGGGAGCCAGCATGGGCCTCACCTGTCCTAATTTTTTTACCCTTTGATCGAACACATCGTTTGTAGTCTTCAACCACCCGTACCGTACGATTTCGTAGACGAGCAACCAAGTCTGACGGGCTCTGCGCAGCATAAATAGAATACATCATCGACAGAAGAAGTATCGATCCCCTAGCCTAGGTAAACCCGGGAATCAACACGTAACAAACAAACCAGGGGCATATGTAGCTACTAATCGAGTGAAACTTTGACCCCGTCCCCAGACCCCAATACCTGTTTTACAAGTTGTTCTTCCAACTCCTTCGCGCCCGTCCGTCGCGTCTTCAACCTCTCCAGCCCGCTCCTGAGGCTCTTCATATGCACATCTATTGGTATGGCGTCTCCGACAAGCTCGGGGGCGGCGACGCGCTCACGAAGCTCTTCCATGTCCTCTGCCATCGTCTCTAGCATCTGCAATGCTGCGACAACATGGGCGAGTGCACGGTCGCGGTACCCGCTCACACCTTTGAGCAAGGCAAGATGTTCGTCCATTCCACTGAGTTGGCCTCTATTACCACCCAAAATCGTCCACAGCTGCGCGAGGAGTTCAGCTCTGGCCGTGGAGATTGAAGAGTCTTCACGAGAGGCGACTTCGTGGATAGATTTTAGATGTTCTTCGAGTTTGTTGAGATCAGATATAGACACCTCGGCCTCCAAGACGAGGCGCTGCATGTTGGCTGAAAGTGTGTTCATCGCCTCGGTAAACGTTCGTGTAACCACTTGTTTGGTAGCGGCTTCTGAGGGAGAGAAAGGCCACAGGCGGCTAAGCGAAAGCGCCGACGGCTTGGAGTTAGCGGATTCGATAGCGTGAAGAGCGTAGTCGTTGACAGCAATGATGCTTCAGCCGGCTGTCAGTGGCCATTTTAACGCGGAGAGTTGATATACGTACTTATCTACGGCGCCTCCAACTCTGGAGCTGAAGCGCGTCAGGCCACGGCCCACCTTGCGGGCATCCTTCACAAACTCGCCCAACGAGTCTGCAAGAATATCACGACTGTTCAGTTTGCTAACACGCACAAGCGTCGCGAGGTCGCTCGTTGCCATCTCTGCCTTCTTTATTTCAAGGGCGAGTCCAGGACCCTCGACAGCCTCGTCAAGGAGAGCTTCGAAAGACTTTCTTTCGACGTTTAAGAGGCCCGGAAAATCTGCCCACCGAGGAGTACGATCAGGATTCGGAGGGCGAGGGGGTCGGCTGGGCTGCGAAACGGGGCAGGCGAGTGAGACGAGAGGGAAGGAACACAATGGCGCCAGGGCAGATCTGATGGCTTCCGAGGCAAAGGCAAGGGCATACGCGCAGGCGAGGGCTACGAGAACGATACAAATTGGAGTCTTCATCATTCGTACGACTGTGAAGAGTACGTCTGCGACGTAGCATACAACATGTCCGAGTGATGAGGCTAGGATTTCGCCGGGCTCTGGTCCTCGAGGTCCTCGAGTGTCTCTTGGCTCTGGGGGCGTCGGGGGCAGCAGCTCAATGCTGGGACTGCGCTCGCGTGGTACTCGACCAGAGCTGCGAAAGTCGCCTCTGCGCGGGGAGGGGACTTTGCGTGCAGTGCGCGACCTCGTAGTCCCCCTTCGAATACGTCCGGTGCTGGGAGTACTTCTAAATGAGGGGGTGGTAGATGGCGGTCTAGAACGGCATATTAGTTCGTATTCCGGAAGATCCTCCCACGCTTGGCCATCGTCTGAGTCTGTGGCCTTTTCCTGTGGGATAGATGATATGCGAGCCATGTATGGTGGTTGAAGTGAGGAATGGTAGGATAACAGGTGTTTTTCGCATGGTGGTCGTCGACTCGTGGCATGGATGTCGCGAGTACGAGTCATGTGATGGCAGTGTGTCGTTCTATCCACGTGATCCGTTTGGGCACAGATCAATCTCGAGCCTGACTATATGCGCATAACTGATAGACGTGAGTTATGGATTCATCTATCACAGAGTTCTCTCTCGAAAACAGGTCCGTTGACGAGGTTCGTCTCTGATTATAATCTAGCAATGATTTTCTCCCACACACTCACCCCAGTCGCAACTAACCGGCGAGAACGGAGAGGTGTACCTATTCCAATGGCTAGCATCCGTGGAAAGATTCTTGAAGACGGCCTCACCCGTATGCTATGATCTTTACTTTTACTCTCCCTGCCCTACTCACAGCTGCGCAGGAGGATATCAAGGCATCCCAGAAAGATCTCGAGGCGGGTCTAATCAACATCGTCGCCTCACGCGAGCCCCACCCAGTTCCAGGACGTGCACTGCGCAACCTGGTTGCAAATAGTTTCTTGATTTTATACGCCCGTGGAGATTCCAAGAATATGTTTGATACCCTCATTGCCTTCTTAAAGGTAGCGAGCGACTTCAAAGCTCCGGCGGACAGAGACCAACACAAGATGTCAGTCCCACTCTTGTATCTTTTGACGGCTGCGACCGACCTTTGCGTACCAGAGCCTCACTATACTGCGTTGGCGAACTAATGGGCTCATTCGGAACACAAGTACGCATCACATGTTCGGCATAAGAACATCATTGACTACAGTTTGGGAAGGTTATGTCTTTCATGACGGAGATCGCAACGATTGCAATTAGAGCTTACAAATTATCTAGTGTAAGTCTCCAAGCTAAGTTGTTTTTGGTTCTCGGTTGCCTAGCTCTCCTCTAGCCCATCTCACTCCGTTATCATGCCGTTATCGCTCTCCGAAAATCTCTCTCAACAGCACGTCGCGCTGCGACCGACGCAGTGACAAGGGATGTAATTAAACAAATGAAATCTGCCCTTAACGACAAGTCCCTTCCTGTCAGGCGTGCTGCATGCGAGGTAATTCCTGCGGAGTATCGTATTTCTTATAGCCTTTCTCACTTGCTAGGTTCTCATGGTCATGTATCCGCTCCCTGGCGGAGACTGGACGGCTTCAGAAATTGATTCTATCGTTTCCCTATGTGTTAAATCGCTCGACACCGCCGATCAGATAACTCGGCACTCCCTCGCACAGCTTGTTGGCCTTGTCCTCTCTTCATCTCAGGCCCCGGTCATCATCCCTACTCCAGACCCAACAAAGAAGAATAAAAAGGAACAAGAGGAGAACGACCCCATGCCCACGCCTACGCCGACCGGGGAAACCAAGACAATTCTGACGCTCGGTGACATGTTGCGTCAGCTCTCGGCGCACCTCAACAAGCCCCAGACAACACACAAGACACGAGTCGGCATTTTCGACCTCTACGCTGTTCTCTTCACCACACTTGGACCAACGTTTGTTGAGGCAAACTACGGAACCATTACACAACATCTCATGTCTGAGATTATCAACTCCCCGCGCAACTCTGCAACGCGCTACGAAGTATTATTTGTCCGCCGCCTTGTCGGCATTCTCCTCCGAGACCTTATTGGGGTGCGCATGCTAAGTGAGCAATGCCAGATAGCAGCTATCCAAGAACTGTCGAAAGTTTATTTGAGGAGATGGCCCGCATTGATGCCTGGGTCAATAGCGCCAACTGCCCACGTACTCACTATTGTGCTGAGAGAGGTTGCTGGTCTGCTACAACAACTTGGAAACGCCCCTCCTCCAGTACAGGTACGAGAGCTGGCCTCAGAGCCTGAACACACTCTTATCTTGTTGTATAACAGGAGGCCCTCGCAGAACCTCTTGTCACACTTCTTGCCCACCCAAGCCATACCGTGCGTGTCCACACTGCGTGGGCCCTGCGCATCTTCTGTTTCTCCGCGCCATTGCGCCTTCTCAAGATTTTGATCCACGTCGTCGAGCTCCTTCAGCGCGACATCAACCTCCTCGCTAACCAATCTCAGACTCAAACAGCACCATCAGATTTAACATCCCGCGCCTTGGGTCACGCCTACGGCCTTGCTGCTCTCGTCGCTGTAATACCTGAGAAGGGACTCTATGTGTCATACGACGTCAGTGCCAAGGTACTCGACATGGCAATCACGCTTTTGAAGAGCACAGGTGAACACACAGTCGCACTGGCAGGTGTGGAAGTGGAGACGGCGTGGACGTGCATTGCCGCTCTTATGACCCTCGGCCCGAACTTCGTGCGCGGGCACTTGCCGCAGCTGCTTGTCCTCTGGCGGAACGCCCTACCCAAGCCCCCCTCGAAAGACAATGTTGTACGCACCGCAGCAGAATGGGGGTTCTTGCTACACGTACGTGAAGCTGCACTTGGTGCGATCCTCGCGTTTTTACGACACAACGCTCCTACGTTGGTGACGCTCGACGTCGCGCGCCGCCTCGCCAGCTTGCTCAGCAATGCATTCCTCTTTGCAAACGCGTACGCCGCGCAGGCACCGCACGTTGATGACTTACTTGCCGGACCAGAAAATCCACGTATACCTGGCGCCGCTTCTGACGGGCCATCTCTCCGCTCGCGTGAGGCGCTGCTCCGGCGCAGAGTGTTCCAGTGCTTCACCGCCCTAGGAGCAACCAGCATCCCCGAGACGACTCAGATGACGTTGTTGCAGTCCGTGATTTCGCTAGTGGCGAGCGCGGAGGGCTTCGCTGGGAGCTCGGTGCAGGCGGCAATAGCGTCGTCCATTGGATCATTCGTGTCTTTGTGGACAACGTTCGATGACTACGCGTATGGCGTTACGGCAGTAGAAGTATCTGAGAACGCATCCCCAACTGCGGACAACATGGAAGATCCGTCATTCGGAAAGTATAGACTGAATAGGGACTCGGTCGAAGCATCTCTCGATGACACGGTGAGGAGGAACACCTATGCTATGATAGGTGGTGAAGGTAGACTGATGAAGAGCCTACCAGCTGCGCCTGCCGATCCTCCAATCCGCTGAACACGACCCGCTGTCGATTTGCCAATCACGCAACCTCACGATAGAGTCATTCTGGCCAGAATCCCCACCACCACTGACTCAGGCAGTTGATGCAGCCCTTGCCCTTTTTGCGCGCTTTTTGCCACTGCAGGACCCTACCTCCGCGGCTCGTCTCATTACAGTCATGATTGACTCTGTGAAGTCCCCGAAGTACGAGAAGAACGTAGGACGAAAGGCCGCCGTGGAGATCAATGCTGCTATCGCTATCTTACTGGCGATGAGGCAGGCGATGGCGTCCACGTCAAAGCACGTGCGTGAAGTCTTCGGCAGTACGAACGTTACTACACCGCTCTCGTCCTTTTTGAAGGTACGGCTGCTTTACAAACAGATATTCAGTTCTCAGTAGTCTTCTAGGATGGCTTGATTGACGGAGACCCGATACTACGTTCTGCCAGCAGCGAGGCGCTTGGCCGTCTCGCGAGCCTCGCCGACAATCAGTTCTTGGCTACGTTGATGAAGACGTTGGTCGACCAGGTAGTTAATAATCGAGATCCACAGGCACGCGCGGGATGTGCGCTGACATTGGGAGCGATCTATGACCATGTTGGAAGCCTGGCTGCGGGGCCTCTACTCAAGACGACAGTCAACGTCCTCGTGTCATTGAGTAAAGACGCACACCCCGTCGTACATTACTGGGCTCTGCACTCACTGTCTCGGGTCGTCAACGCTGCCAGCTTGGCGTATGCTCCATATGTTTCCAGTACCTTGGGAATGCTTTTCAAAGTCTACCTTTCACCGTCACACGAATTGGAAGGCGGTACTCTGATACACTCGAACATCAGCGGCGATTTGCCCGCATACCAGGCCGTGTGCCAGATTATTGATGCCGTTATTACGATCTTGGGGCCCGATATCCAAGAATCAATGCGGACCCGTACGCTCATCCTCGATATGGTAGGACGCCTTGCGAGCGAAGAGGACGAAGGCATTCGTGTGGAGGCTATCCGATGCATTCAGCATTTCCTCATCTTTGCACCGGAGCACGTCGATGTTCCCGAGTTGGTTACGCAGTTCCGCACGCACCTAAACTCTTCCCGGCGCCCCTTAAAACTCGCTTCCATTCACGCACTGTACCAGCTCGTACAGAAGGATGCGTTGCTCATATCGAAAGTGGGAGGAGATCGGCTAGTGGAGGAACTTTTCGCGATGCTAGACGGGGATCCGTCCATTGAAGGCGTACGCAAAGTCATATCGAGCTGGATGAAGCAGACTGTTGCATACAATCCGTCGGCGTGGATAGACCTGTGCCAGAAGATCATGTCGAGAACGACGGCTTCACAGCAAGCCACGGATGCCACAACGAAGCACGGCCGGACTGGGCTCGATGATGAGGGTGAATCGCTAAGCGTGGGGATGGCTAATGAATCAGCCTCGGCTGACCAAAACCGTCCGATTTCGCGGTGGCGGACCCAACTTTTTGCTTTGCAATGCCTACACGACATCTGCATCACTATTGCCAGGTCTGGACGAAAAGAACAGCTCGACATTGCTTACGCCCGAAACATGGGCCTACCCGTCTCCGGACTGTTGGTGTCGCGCGTCCCTGACCTCATCAAGATGGCGTTTACGGCATCTACAGCGTACGTCACCGAGATTCGTTTAGAGGGGCTGATAGTACTTCGAGACGTCATTGAGGTTAGCGAATCTCAGACAATAGCCGATATGCGGCTGATGGTTTGACGTGGGCAGACCTTTGCTTTGACACCGGACCCGGATTACGAGAACGCGTTGCTTCTTGAACAGCATCAGGCCCCGATAACAGCAGCCTTGACCCCTGCCTTCACGTCAGATACCACACCAGAGATCCTGGCGTCTGCCGTGGGAGCTTGTGCTGCTTTTGTCGGATGTGGTATTGTGAAAGACGTCAATCGGATGGGTCGGATCCTGAAGCTGCTGATCTCAGCCCTGGACCAGTGCAAGGGTGAGAATACATGTTCTTTACGGCCAGGTGACCTCGTCTGACATTTTTTGCCGTAGGTACTGCCTTACTTTCTCTGGGCGATGCTGCGGAAGGTAGTCCCAACGCATCGGCGATGCTCAAGATAGCAACTCTGTCGGCATGGGCCCAACTTGCTTCCGCAAGTACTCAGCAGCAGTACCTTCAGGAGGTCGTCAAGCCATACTGGTCAACGCTGACATCACTCTGGATAGCTGCCTTGAGAGATTATGCTAACATACGGGCAGGCTCGGAACCTAGTTCGGACACGTCCTCAGCCATACTGAACGCGGCATATGTAAGCCTTGGCAAGGACATACTGCTCCCTGTAAGCCGCTTTCCACCCGTACGTACGTACTTTGCTCATGTCTGCAACGTGGCAGTATTACGCCGAATCATGGCCGGTAATGTTAAACGCTGTGGCGACTGCAATGGAAGCACGGGATCCTTTCATCCTAGCGGCTATGGAGCAGGCGGACGATGTCACGACAGCTTCCACCGATCGCAGCGCACGATCAGAGCCGACAGCGATGTTCTTCGCTGTGTTTAGTCTAGTATACGAGGCTCTCTCAGGGTCAACTCCTTACTCTGAGCCCATCCCAGCAGCGACCGGCAGCGCGTTGCGGGCGATGAAATCTCTTGTCCGACGAGAGTATTCAGGGAGAGCTCTTCTTGAGCCAGCGATATTCAAAGAACTCCTCAATTTGTGGTACCGCATGGCTATGACCGAACCTCCAGCCCTCCAAGTCGAACTAGTAGAAGCGATCCGCGTCTTTGCGACCGAGCAAGTCCAAGGAAATAATGAGTTCGTAGCCTTTTCTCAGCGATAAGCGCTCTAGTACTGATACACGGTAGCTTGGATGATTTGACATCACCAGCGATGGTCTGCCTTCGTGTCTGCACGTATATACTTAAAAATGCCATTCCCAGTGTTGACGGAGTTGCAAGTCGTATGATTTCCTTTCTAAACCCCTCTGGTAAAGATTGCTGATAGCTGCCGAACAGAAAACCAGTCTAATCCGGCCGACCGGATCGCGCTCATCAAAACGTCTTTTGACGCACTATTATCCATCGGCTCGTCCTTTGACTCCAAAGTCCAGGAGGAAACCCGTGCCGTGGCGATATCGTTGTATAGTGGTATGCATGCCAACGCCACCATCTTCCCAGTGTGCTGAAGAATAAGGCAGACCTTCTGAGAGATGAGACATCCGACATCGATTTCGTTGGGCCGACACTTCCAGCGCTCAAGTCTCTACTCACTCCAGGGTCCAACCAAAAAGTGACAGAGTTCTTCCAGCGGGTAGTGCATGGCTTGTTGTCATCATGCTTGCTGAATATTGACGAAATGAGGTTGGTCCACGTAATACTCCGGTCTTTTCATCCGATCCTCACCCCGCGATCAGAGGGCGGGAAGGATCAATCACGGCCAACAAAGTCAAGAACAATTTTTTGGCCGCTGTCCTTATTTTGACTGTCATCCCTCCTTCCGTCAAAGTAGGGCAGGGGGTAATAAGTCGTTGTTGCTTCCTTATTGCAGAGAAGTTATCAGACGTCGATGAAGTAAGTCCCGGCTATGCCGTTGGTTACCTAGATGACTTTCCCATCGGAACAGATGGCGTTGACGGCAGCTCACTGCGCGAAGACACTGATCACAGCGTCTGCCTCCGGTAGTGTCATGCTTCGCCAGTGCACAAGGATGTTACTTCCTGGCATGGTGGAGTATATCGCCAATGTTGCTGGGATGGTCGCAGATGAGGCCGCGTCGCAGAGCCACTTGCCTGCCGTGGGTGAAATCATCAAAGCGTTCGGTTCCCTTTTCAACAATACAGCCGAGGATATGCGTCAGTGATTTCACATCCCTTTCTGACAATATTTTTGACGTGACTCCACGGGCGCAGGCGTTCGCGTGTTGGAGATCTCGGTCCCCACCTTGACCATACTACTCGACCCCGGCCACACTTCCCCATCGCCTCTTCACACACAAGCCCTCAACCAGCTCTTGATATTCGCCTCGTCATCGCCTGTCTCTTTCAAGGAGGCGACTGGGAAACTCGGCCAAGCGACAAGAGAGAGGTTGGAAAGCTCCGTCCGGAACGCACTAAGTAACAAGTTTTCAAGCACGACGATGTCGCAACAAGCCTCAAAACCCCAGATATCGCTACGATCATTCTAGATCATCTACGACCTATGTCAGGGTGTGAAACGTACATTTTATGATGATTGTTATCCCCGTCTCGACTATACTGTGTAAGCTATGGTACCGCCACGTTTCGCGGCGTTTCTACGAATGCCGCGACCTAAGTGTCGAAGTGTGATTGAATGATTGATTGCGGCCACCCGACGATCAAGGGGTGGGCAACCACAGGTGAGATAGTGAGGCCAGCACTCTCCGCTCTTCGCAGTTGTGACAGTGCGAAGGGAAGGGAAAAACACCCTATCTTCACACGGCTGCAAGTCTTCTCGGTCTTACAGTCCGATGCGTGGGCCTAGGTGCTGCCACTACTCCGTTGGGGCTCCGCCGCGGGTCACGGCTAACCTCTCGTTATATTGCGACTTTTGCGTGAGATCGCGCCACATATTGGTGGCTCTGCGCTACTTATGCCACCCCCCTCTTCAGGCTCACAATGTGGGCTGTGGGTCGGTCTCCGCAGGGGAAAGGGGACGAAACGAGCCGTTCGGCAGTCCGACACCCATCTGACCACGTAGTACGTCCCTCAGGCGTTCCGCGCCGCAACTTAATGACGGCCGAAGCGGCAGGGCTAAGGGGCGGGACAGGGCCAGGTCCCCTTTGGGGGAATGCCCCGACCGACTAGACGCGCCTCGGCCGCCTCGAGATTCTCCGAATTGTTTGCCTTTCCTCACACAAAGTGCGAAAGTCGAGGGCGCACATACGCGTCGTGCGGGCAAAATAGTCGAATGTGGCTAGGCTTGGTACCTGTGCTCGCTTTTTTTTTTTTTTTTTATAATGGTGATCCGTGGAAGTGGACGTGATTGATAGAGTTATCGCTGGGCTGCTGACAATTGCTGCCGATGCATCGGCCATAAGCGCTATATCGCTGTAACTGCCGAGGAGGGCCACGGCGTGGCTAAGAAAGAACACCTGGTTGTCCACGGAGTGTCATGCTGCACAGGATGATCTCAAACCACCCCAACCCCCGTTCCGTTCGTAGGTTCTGGGGAGGGGAATACTTTTTGTGAAATCGGATGAATCGGTGTATTTGTCCCGATGCTCGGAGTCCGACGTCCACTCATCGCCAAACCTTTAGTACAGTACAGCGGACTTTTTGTTCGCTGGCGTATACGGGTGCAGTTGCGGAAACAAACCGGTGAGGGGGAAAAAAATTACCTATATTGGGGTGTAACGATCAGAATGCAATGCAAGGACGAACGAATGGGCTGTGCGCATTTGTACAAAGCCAGTCCAATTTGGGCGGCCCAGGCGTATATTTTAGGGTTCGGATGTCATCGAACTTCTTGTTGAGAGTAAAAAGGCAATCGTGACTAAGTATATGCAACGAACAAGTTCTATCGATCTCGCCTCGTTTTTTTTTCCTCGAATGCGGATGTCCCGCACTTGCGGCCTCGGGGATGGCACCGATTGTGGAGTATGTAAGCTGTAATTGTTTGCGAGCGCTGGACCAGACGTCGCGACCGACGCCCGAGGGTATCCAAATTAGGTAGGTAGTACACTGCCGTCGTCGTGCCCTGAACGAGTTTTATCCGACATCACGCGAGGGAAGATTGACCCGTTGCTTGCAGCATCGCCAACTGTGTTACGGAGCCATCTCTGCGGATCCATCGAACGGACCGCTCTTTTTCTCGATCGTCTGGTGTGATGTAAATGCTACGAACAGACGGTATTCGTTTGGGTTGGGGTTGAGACCCAATCAAAGCCGAGAATGGGGTCGTTCGACACTGCATTGCATCGAAACAAGGACAAGATAACACTCACGCACAGGTAACCCTTAGATAGAAGGCGCTCGGTTCCGCATCCGTAAAGGGGAAATGATTTATAAGAGCAACGCGTAAAACACTTGGATCGGAAAGGGCGGGGTTTGAGAATTGAATATTGAATGAATTGTTGGGTTGTTGAAACTTTGAGTGGCAAGACCTTACTCTGCATCGAGGTAAGTACATTACATGTCACCCGTCGATGGGGCCCGCGCGACGTATCTAGGCAGTGTGCGTTATGTCGCAGACGAGTAATTGTCGTACTTGTTTGATCTACCCTGACTTCACACTGAAAAGAACACGGCCGACGATCGGAACCGATCGAAATCTACGGCCCTGCAAGACATCGTTGGAAGGGGAAAGCACTGGCATGAGCACAGTTCGTTCCACTCGGACGGCAACCGTTTACTGCTGGTGTATGGCTGATTGGGCCGAGGACCGCCGGTGGTAGGGTGGGAAAGGCAAGGGGAGGAGCTATCAGGGGTACACAGGGGACATGGCAGGGGCTGAGCTACTGTGACTGCGCAATAGGCGCCTTTGGGGGTCTTCTGATCCAAGTTTGCTCCTGTCTATCTAAGGCGCTTGTCATGGCAGTGTATTTGGCAAGGGGGTTGACCAAAACGTTCCAGTACAGGCACAGAAGGAAGAGTGTCACGAAATCGGTGTGACGGGAGCGCAATGAGTCAGGGAAACGAGGAAAGTTGGAAAGGTGAAGTCAAGGGCATGCGTGTGAAGCTGTCAGTCACGGCATACGATGCCTTAGAGTATTGAATGCGCCACGTTACCGGGTTAGCCGGTGGATGTCGGATGAGAGATCTAGGAATATCGGGGAGAGATTAGTTGATCACCGATTGGGTCGATTTCATGGATCTAGGTTACGCATGCCACCAAAAACGCCGATCTGGAAAAGCATCGGACGAACCAGAAATCGGCGCAAGGTGGTTCCCTTGGAAGTAAAAAAATATATAAAATTGGAAGAATATTGTAGCGAAAAAGTCAAGAGGGTTTACATTGAAAGCGAATGAGCAAGGAAGGCAAAGGGCAAGTTAAAAAAGAGGAAGAAAAAGGGAAATTATTTTTGAAAGGGGAGACGATCAGAGATCTTTCAAACTCCGTTCCTGCGGCGCCAAGATCGTGACGGGCGACAACCGCTTTCAAAATGGACTGGCTGACGGGGGTCGTATCGTCAACCAGTTTTGTGTGCCTTTCTTTCCTTCCCATTCCCATTCCCATTTCCCATTCCTCTTCCCCAATTCCCCTACTCCCCGTCCACTTTCTCCCCTGACAGTTTCACTATCATCTAATCCACCTTGACAAACACTCCCGTGAGTTTTTATCCTTTTTTTTTTTTTCTATTATTATTAGTTTCAAAATGTCATTGACGTGACACAAAAAAGTGTCAGAGATACAAGATCTGAGTAACCGCCCCCCTTGTTCCCCT
>QLOZ01005075.1:0-10692 GCA_003314065.1 Lactarius sp. MG50 | reverse complement strand
TTAGCATCCGCCTAATCCGACTAGATGCTCAGGCAATATTGGTTGGAATGTCAGCCTGACCAACATCTACACACAATGAATATTCAATCAGTGCCCGCCTGATCCGACCACACGCTCAGGCAATATTAGTTTGGATGTTAGCCTGAGCAACATCTATGCCCAAATAAATATTCAATCAGTGTCCGCCTGATCCAACCAGGTGCTCAGGCAATATTGGTTGTGATGTTAGCCTGACCAACATCTACACCCAGTGAATATCCAACCAGTGTCCGCCTGATCTAACTACAACAGCAGAGTTCATTAGTTGGGCTGTCAGGCTGATCGATTCCTGCTATATATGATAATCCGCCGAATGCATTCAATCAGATACCCAATATATCTCTTAGTATGCATCGGACAGGTTGCAAACAGGTATTATATATTATTCGGCCGATCTGTAAGACATGTATACTTTGTAAAATCCGGCGGACATCCGCTAGGACGTCTTAAACGATATAATGTCATTATATTTTCTATGTTCCTATCGGATATTCAGACTGAATGGTGTGCAACCACCCCGCAGCTCTCGCCGGCGGACACAAATCCCCCTCACGATTCATGTTGATGGCTGCCGTTCCACCTCAGCTTCGACCATAGCGAGGACCACCACCACTCTTACGGAACGTTGAGACCAGGGTTTCCATTAGCGTAGGAACGCCATCGCCCTCCCCGATTATGTCCCTACCCCAGCACAAACCACGATACTCGCCAGTTCGTGACCCATCGCATTGGTTACTGCGCGTCATTGTATTACTGTAGGTCGAGAACTGCCTTTTCCGTGTCCATCGGCACTTCTTGGCCAACAACTCGCCAATCTTCAACTCGATGTTCTCGCTGCCACTCGGATCAACGGACGGCTCCACGGCCGAAGGTACCTGCAACACGAACCCGATCCACCTCTCCGGCGTGACAGTGCTTGAATTTGAGACGTTGCTCCAGTACTTTTACAACAGGTTCGGGTCCTGTCTCACTTACTGCACCAACGGAACTCGGCTGACAGCGCGTACCCCTGCCCCCGGTGGATCGGTTGATTGTCCCCCCGGCAGCATGTGCGACGACTTCTCGCTACCACAGACGAGCTGGATCGCGCTGCTGTCCATCGCGCACCGCTACGACTTCTCAAACGTGTACAAGCGGGTGATCCAGGAGATCTTCCATCCCCCGGATGCCGCGCAGCAGCAGTCGCAGGACCACGTGATGCTCCTCTAAGTGGGTGAGAGGTATGACGTGCCGAAGAGCAACCTGCTCCTATCGCGAGGCCGCAGTCCCTGACCGAGGACGAAGTTGCGCGCTTGTCGGCGTTCACCGTGTCCCGGCTCGCGCGCGCGAGACTGGGGACTTTCGGTCGAGTCGTCCTTCCAGCACGACTCCCTGAGAGGTTCTGGCAGCCGACGTAATAAAGAAGGTCGTGATCAGGTTCTGGAGGAATCAACTGGACGGTTAGTATAGAATATCTTTATATTGGACGTTGGGAAGGATCTGAGCTTCCGAGTAAAGGGAAAACTGGAGTGAGAGATCCCGTCCAGTGTTCGTCGTCGAATCGTCGAATCCCTTTCTACGCTGAATCAACTCGGGCGTTTTGAGTGAGCCGGCTGTATACCCCGACATCCATGCCAGCCCCGCTTCCCACTCCTGTTATTGTGGTCAGCAATGAGTTAACCCCATAGGATTGCATCCCTTTGCATTCAGTTCGACGGTTGAGTTTGGATGTCCGGCAGCGTCTCCCTCAGCATCTCGCGGTCACGGTGGGTGCGGAGATTGTGGCGCGGCGGCCCCATGGTCTGAGCTTTGTCTTCCTCTCGTCGTTACCACCCTGATTAAAGCATGAGATCACTGCACTTGTTGAGCCCAGCACATTCATCCGCCAGACTCGGACACACATACTAGGCGCGATGAAATCCGTGGAGCCCACGAAGCGACATGACCTAGCCTCTAAGACCTCTCATTCCAGCCAGTATGATGGCTGTCTTCCCCCACTCTCACTCGTCACGGTGCGGTTAAAGATCTTCTGAGCTCGGGCTCGGGCTAGCACCCGGAGGGCCCTTTAGAAGGCCAAGAGCGTACGGTTCAGAGCCCAGTATAGATCGCCTTGCCCAGCGCAAAAAATCCTGACTGTGACTGGCATCGGAGGTGGTATGTAGTACGAACTTGAAGGATGTGTGCAATGTGCATATCTATGTGCCAGTGAACCCGGTGATGTACAGTATTGATTGTCCGGGTATTTGAATTGCCCCTTTCGTCTCGACGGCCTTGTCTTAGCAATCGAACAGCGTTAGTATGTCACGGTATTGTTACTTCCCATGTGAGAACCTCAGTATCATCGACCCCCAATGTTCCATTCTAGCCCTGTATGTTTCCATACCTCCGAATGGACGTAGAGGAGTACTCACTCCTCTCGTAGCCCGCCTATACTAGGGAGCTCGACCACCATCCCAACTTCTGTTTCTCAGAGAAGTAACTTTTCAAGTATGCTATATCTACCCGTAAATCGACAGTCACCGAGAACTCATAGTGTTTACTTACTCGTCCGTGTTCCGGCGTATTCTTCGGCTGCAACACCAGAACAACAACAGCGACAAAACTGCAATATATCTTGATGGTGTCCCTGTCCTTGAGTCCGAATCTTTACTCACGTTCTTTTACGAGAGGTACGTTGACGACGCTCTGACAACTTCTGTTCCCGTTAGTTGGCCAGAAAGCTTCTCGATGGACACCAAGAATTACACTCCTGGCCATTGCCCATCGATTCAAATTTACAGACGCCGAGTTCCGCGCACGGCGCCAGGTATTCCAGTGCAACCCTCCTCTCGATCCCGTGAAGCAAATTTCCATTGCAGAGAAATACTCGGTTCCGATCAGCTTGCTTGTTCCAGCACTAGAGGATCTCGTTCGGCGCCAGGAGCCTCTTCTCAAGACAGAGCTCGTACAGATGTCCAGCGAGATGGTCGCGCACCTTGGAGTTGAGAAGTACGTGGCTGCGTGGGTCATCAACACCTGTGTGACGAGTGCCAGTGGCACCATGTTACTGTGGTCAGCTCTGGTCAACTGAAGTGCCCGGCCCCGAGTCGCTCCTGCCAGTGTCCGACTTGTTCTCTGACCAGTGTACAATATATTCATGAAACGAAGCTACCAGTTTCCTTCGCATCGATTCATTTGCACCAGGGAGATCGTGTTACTACCAGAGAGGACTTTACCAATATGTAATGTTCTATAGGTCCCGCTTCCCTGTCCGCAAACACGTTAGCAGAACACCAGTCGAACGTCGAAGCTTTTATGTCCGCGATCGGGGGGATTAGTGCAGCGCGATCTCTCGTGAGTCGTGAGCGCACACACTTCTGCGGAATCTGAAGCTCATGTTTTTATCAAGTAACTGTTTCCATCCCTTCGTCTGCAGTTCGACTTCATGTCCCTTCTGTCAGCCACTGGCACATGATTGACCCCGTGGGAAGTCGCAGCGGCCTTCAGACTGGCAGCCTCACGTCAGGATTGGACATGCTTGTATTGCGCCGTGACAGACACCAATTCCTGATCTCACACCTCGTTACCTGGCTGCGCCTTGAGTGACATTACGTCCATGATGTGCTTGCCAGCTGTCCCACCCCAAGGAGGAGGGGGTCCAGACCTCCACCCCTGCGACAAATCAGCCGGGTAATCATGTCGATACCATTTTTGACGGAGCAGACTGGATGTCCGCGGCTCCTTTGGCCTTGATGCCGTACATATGCGACTGTGACCGGAAAGCTGCCCAGCCTGACATGCTGGTCGAGCATCACGATCACCCGATGGCAATGCTGGGTATTCTACCCCTCACTACGAGTTCATCAGGGCATTGTGGACCGATCGGTGAGTTCGAGTAGAGCGCGCACGGTGTCGTCCTATACCAAGGATGCGTCAAGAACCTATTCTCCCTGGAGGTAACGGGAGGTGTCACATACAGTCGGTGCTCAAATTGCTGCAGCAAATGTCCTTCTCAGTCTCAAGACTGCAGTTGCTGCGCCGCTGTGCATGGATGCGACCTTCATAAACTCTTCGCTGCAGTGGACACAAGAGGAAAACCCTTTAGCTTCCATCGATCCTATCGATTTCCCGGGCGCCATTAAAGCGTCCAACTACCATTTGAGAGAACATTTCCCCTAAACAATAGTAGCATACCCACATGCTGCAGAACACCCCATGAAAGCCCAGCGCTTCTACAGCATGTCTGGCCTGGCCCAGAGATGGGCAGACTTGGGGTTAGTATCGAAACGTTTTGATGCGGTTTCAGGGCGATATGAACGCCGTAATTGTCCCTAGTCAAATTATTTAATGCCATACCTATTCCTTCTTCCAGCACCTCGTACGCCGTCACTCCTGTTCTCTGCCATGTCCATCACGCCAGTAGCGTCATCTCTCATCGTCTCTGCTCCGGAGGTGTCGTCGTCGTCAGTGCTCAGGCTCCCACAGGTGGAAATACTCAGAAAACGACCTTTTCACTTTGAAGATTCGCAAGTTGTCTTGCAAGTAAGTTATATCCACCTGTCCCCCTTAGACTTGTTGACCCACTCTCCGTATACAGGTAGAAAGGAATACATACAAAGTCCATCGCTATTTCCTGGTTCGGGAATCGCCTTTTTTCAGGGATTTGTTCTCCCTCCCTCAATCAGGGGACACCACAGTCGTTGAGGGCTCAGATGACGAGCATCCCATTATTTTACCCGACACGGCTGCTTCAGAATTCGAGAGCCTTCTTCGATTCTTCTACTTTGGGTACGGAAACTACCGGCGGGTAGAGGTTCAGTTTGACTGATCATAGATCTAGCATGCATGACGACAACAGTCCCACCCTGAACGACTGGATAACAATGTTGTCTATCTCCACTCGCTTCATCTTCGATAAAGTCCGTGAAAGGGCCATCAAAGAGATCACAACTCATCTGGACCAGTTTAACCCATTTGAATTAATCGGGCTGGCAATTAAGTACGACATCCAGCAATGGCTCAAGCCCGCATACGAGAAAGCTGTGACAAGAACCGACCTTATATCGCACGCAGAAGCTCTCAAAGTTCCTTTCCCAATAGTTGTCATGCTTATGCGCTCGCGTGAGCGGTATTGGAAGAATCGCAGCCCAGGCAAGGGCAGTTCTGGCCAGGGTGGCGGTTTTAGCCAGGGTGGCCAGAGCATGTTTGGCGGTGGTCCCGTCCCGGCAATTCCCGTCCCGGATCCCGGCCCGGCCGATCTGTCAAGCGTGGCTTCAATCATCGATTCAGAGATCAGACTTATGGACTTAGCTTCTAGGGAGTCTCAAAGGGAGACGGACCAGTGTTAGCGAAACACGTTGAGATTTTCTCCAGCCGCGTGGAGGGGGTACTGCCTTGCTTTGATATTGACTTCGTTTTGTTCAAATTCCCGGGCCCAGTGGCAACCGGAACATAACTTACGGGATGGACACCGTGACAAAGAAAGGAGAGCGTGGTTAAAGACGCAGAAGTTGAACCTGAACAGTCTAAACTACCAACGAAGAGCGTCGCAGCTGCATCGACGGTTAGACCACACATGATCTGAGTCTGTAATCTTTGGACTCGGAATCACGCCGAAATCCACGACGTTCGGTATGGCATACTTCACGGCCATGACTGACCAAGAAGCCTGTACCAGTGGCCCAGTGCTGATTACAATTCACCCAAGGGTGTCATTGGTGCGGGTCACGGTTAAGCAGCACCCATGTTAGTGTGTTCATCTCTCACATCTATTGCCAGTGCAGTACTACATCAGAACAACGACGACGACGGAAATGGTCTGAGCGGAGGGGAGCAAGTTTTCCCTGAACCTGAGGGGACGGCGCCCCCGTCCTAGAGCAACCGTTGAACTTGGGCCCTGTGCAGTAATCCTTTCCCTCTTCGATAGCTACATCGTAGTACAACAACAGATCATGACGCTCGCGCAGCATAGTACAGCGTACTCCTCTTCTCGAGCGGTGGAGCGAAATGAGAAGCACCGCACCGAATCCTAATTAACTTCGCTGTTTAGTTCCAGCCTGAGAGTTGCCTGACAGGAGCTCATAGCACTGGTTCTAGGCACTGCTATTTTTTTTTTAAAAAGCGTTTATTTTCGTAGTTAGCTACTATGTACCGCCGTCTACCGAAAATAATTGTTGGGCAGGGGAGATTGCGGCCAGGATTAGCCCCAACGCGCTGTAGCTGGACCGATGGGACCGGGTGAGGTAAAATGCACTCAGTACGCACATCCCGATACTAGTAGGGGATAGTGTGGGACTCAAGGCACGCGTCCTACGGGGGCAAGGTGACGGTGCGTCGTGTCCTCCTACCCAACTAAAACCTCTTGACTGGTGACCCAGTCATCTATGTCCGTGTTTTTCTAAGGACATGTTCCCAAGTGTCTGGGTAGACTTATTCTTATTGTCTTGTTTGATCTTTGTGGCGAGTATCTTGTGATTCTTGTCGTCAGTGAGACGTGCATTGATGGCGTGGTGCCATCTGTTGTTAACTTCAGTTATCGAGTGGGGGCGCTCTTGGATCACCCTCTCGCATCTCAGGACCCAGATGAGGTGAGCGGGTTCGGAGATGAAGTTGGCTGTGTGCATCCTTTATGGAGCTTGTGGACGACTATCTTATTTGGTCTAATAAATTTCTTATTAATTACGAGTGCCACCCCAGCCAATCGCATGGGGGGAGTCTGGGTCTTGGGAGGCGATAATGAGGACTTTATGTCCGAAGATGGATAGGGCGTCACCTAGGCAGGAGTCATCCAGGTGCGGATCACGGTGTACTGGGTGGTGTAGCCATTGATGCTGAGGGTGATATTGCCCTCTTATTTTTATCTTTAGGTAGTTGTTGGCCCTGGGTGGGGGCAGGACCCGGTGAGGGGGGCACGGATGTGTGTGCGTGTGGTATTGAACAAGCGCCTAAGCTGTGCCTTTGTCGATGCGCTCGTGTGGGTGGTCTTCCATCACTGGTCCTGTCAGGTACCTTGGTGGCATTGTGGTGGGTTAGCATTTGGCTGTTCTGGCGGGGTCAGCCGTCGTGGTGCCGGGGCGTCAACGAGTTGGTGCTGTTGGTGGGTCAGTAGTTTCGGGGGGATACGGTCGTGAAGGTTTTAGGAGGTTTTAGTAATGACTCTGTATTTCACAGAGGGTTTGGTAAGGTACATGGGTTGTACATGGGTTGTACGGTATATAACAGTGTCGCCGGTGGGCGGGTGTCCATGACGAGACGGTGTGAGTTGGTATGACTCGTAGGGGCGCCGATCATGATGGTGTTTCGATGGTGAGTCACCGAGAGGACGTTCCTCACCAATCCTTGCCCGGTTTATGCCGTGGGAAAGCGGTTCAAGGAGCGTTCTAGGCACTACTGGGCGGCACTGCCACTGGCATGCAACCCCTCACTGGCAACGCTTTGCGGCCCTGAAGAACTTGAAACTTGAAAACAGCCTGAGTTGACTACGGTATACCTAAGATATCCAGCACCTGTCTCGCCCCTCGGGAAACGGCTTGTATACCACGAGCCCGATGGTCGATTGGCCCATAAAGCATCAGAGAACACCACGAGGTATCGACATGACATTGCGGCCGCTAACACGTTTTGGAAGCGTCTCTTCAATACGTCTCGTAACCGCGTAGCCCTTCTTGTACGATGATGGCTACTGCTCCACCTCAAGATCTAGATTCGACGTGGCAAGGACTATCATTCGTCTCACGGTAGGATTGAGACTAAAATTTGCCATTAGCCTAAGAAAGGTCGCGGGGTTGTCCCACCGAGAGCCCTTGCCCCTGCACGACTCGGAGCTATGACCCGACATGACGAGTTCTACTTTACAGACGAGATGACGGTGTTCCAGGTCAGTGGGGCCTCCTTTACAATACTCGCCAGTTCGTGATTCATCGCGCTGGTAAATGCACGTCGTGATTGTTCGTGCACTATAAATTGAGAACCGCCTTTTTCGTGTTCACTGTTCACTGGCACTTCTTGGCCGAGAACTCTCTAGTATTCAGTTCCATGTTCTCGCTGCCACCCGAATCGATGGACAGCTCCTCTGCCGAGGGTACCGGCGACACGAACCCGATCTACCTCTCCGGCGTGACAGAGCTTGAATTCGAGACATTGCTCCGGTACTTTTACAATAGGTTTGGGACCCGTCCCACATTCCCACGACCTGAATACGGCTGACGAGCTCCCCCTCCCCTGTGCGTCACCGTGGATGGATCGGTCGGTTGTCCCTCCGGCAGCATGCACGACGGATTTTCGTTACCACAGACGAGCTGGATCACGCTGCTGTCCATCACGCACCGCTATGACTTCCTGAACGTGCGCAAGTCTATGGTACACCGGCGACCGCGGAGCAGCAGCAGGACCACCTGCTGCTCCTCTCCGTGGCGGAGAAGTATGATGTGCCACCAGAGCGCCTACTTCCGTCGCTCATCGCGCTTGTGATGCGGCCACAGCCGCTGACCGAGGACGAGGTCGCGCTCTTTTCAGCGCTCACCATATCCCGGCTCGCGCGCGCGCGAAGAATTTGTGCGTGCGACCCCTGACTTGCGCCGCCTACCACCGGCGCAATCGGTGCATTTTCTCCTGGTCCCGTCGCCGCCAAACTCGCAGTCTCGCAAAGAAGACATAGCAAAGGACGTCGTGTACAAGATCTGGCAGATTCAAAAGGGCGATTTGCATTGAATCCCTTTATTGCATGCACTGAAGGACCACCACGAACCTCTTGCAGGCCACTTCTGGTTAGTACTTGAGCTGTTCTCGAGTTACGTAGCCAATCCCCAAAATTTCGTGTTTCGGCTCCAGCTCAACTAATTTCACTGAGTTGAGTGGAACCCACAACTTGACAAACGTCTGCTTCCCGCTCTCTTAGCAACACTATCTTCAACCGCGGTAAATACATCGAAGAAAACTGCAGCAATCACAAGGAATAACTTGGTACATGTCTATGGGATAGTGCGGCCTACGGTGTCATACACACTCGAGACAAGGTAGACACACACACACTTCTGATGTAAGGAGTACCTTGTTGTACTGAAAGATCTTGATATGAGGCACATGCATTTTCGTCTCTCCACAAGTTGAATCTCGTTGCCTTTGCCAATTCAACAAAGGCACAAAATAGTTGAGTTAAACACGTCGCAGTGCCAGAATATACGAATTCCTCGTCCCGAGCTCCCAGATCATCTTAGGGGTTGATTTATAGCAAGCTTTACTGGAGCCTGTGACTGCATCTGAATTAAAGTATTCCTAGTACCTTACCTTGTGATTAGAATAATCTGTGTGCGTTATCTGCCGTTCATGACAATGTAACTCCTCTTGATATCATGTCTAGGAGTAAGTGCGCACCATAGCTAATAAAAAGGCGGCGGCATTAGTCTGGACGACTCTGGTACAGTGGTATGGCGTCAGTATAGCGCATTCACCTCTACTATGAACTTAATTACCGCACAGTGCAACTGGGCACTGTTGGAAGGGGAACGGATTCTCAGGGTCAAGAGAATTATCATTGGCTCCTGCCTCGACCGCATCAACAAGCTACTGCTGCTTCATGAATACGACCCGCGTCGACGGGACATATATGCATGATTCAGGATTCTACGCAAGCCATCGCATTCAGGGCAATGGTTTGGCGCAGAGTGTTCTCTCGGTTGGGCAGACGCGGTAGTTGGGACAAGAGCATCTCCGTGGTGTAGTGCTGGGCGGGATGCGAGAACAGTACCCACCAAGCCAAATCATCCGACAACGTGAAAATTAATCATTATCACAAGTTGGCCTCACACTATCCCCTCCGCGTCCTTATCTCTGCTCCCATGTTTCAGAAAAAGAGGTGAAGGTCCCACGCCGAGTTGTTGTGTACGGCGTCAGGCAAAAAGTCACTTGGCGAAGGGCAGGACCCCAGTCTACAGCTCCGCTTGGTCAAGGTACCCATACATCCATGGCCGCCGGTAGTTCCAAGTTTTAAGCTTGGTAGTTAGCTTGGAGTACTTGGCATTTCCTGGGAGTTTGAGGAATTTTGGTGAGCGCAAAACTGGACGCCACTAGGCGAGTCTCGAGTCTCTGCCAGGGTCTTTGTCATTCTCAAACAAATGATGCCTAAATAGGTCAATACTGCGACCGCAATCTACTAGACTCAAATCAACCCTAATAGCCCAGTACCGTACTATTAGCACACGCTGGTTCCATCCTCAACCACCCCGCAGCTTTCGCTGGCAGACACCAATCCCCCTCACGACTCACGTTGATGGCTGCCGTTCCACCTCAGGCTTTGACCATGGTGAGGACCATCACCACTCTCACGGAAAGTTGAGACTAAGGTTTCCACCAGCGTAGGAACGTTCCCGGTTATATCCCTGCCCCAGCACAAACCGCGGTTCGACATAACGAATTTTATTTTCAAGACAATATGGCGGTGTTCCGGGTCCGTGGGCCTTAGTTTCTCAATACTCGCCAGTTCGCGACTCATCGCATTGGTTACTGCGCGTCGTTGTATTACCGTAGGTCGAGAACTGCCTTTTCCGTGTTCACCAGCACTTCTTGACCAACAACTCGCCAATCTTCGACTCGATGTTCTCGCTGCCACCAGCACCCAGATCAACAAACGGCTCCATGGCCGAGGGTACCTGCGACACTAACCCGATCCACCTCTCCGGGGTGACAGAGCTTGAATTT
>QLOZ01005063.1:0-14897 GCA_003314065.1 Lactarius sp. MG50 | reverse complement strand
CATGTGTACGTATCCCTCTACACATTCAGTTCGCCCCACTTATTCCAGTCACAACCTCCACAGCGGACGTCACGTGGACAACACACCCCACGCGTTGTTAGTGACAACGGCGTCGGCGGACAGTGATGCCAATGGCAGCGATGCCACCGCCGCGGCAACTGTGGCGGCAGTGAGGGCGCGACGGGGGCGGCGGCGGCGGCGCGACGGCACTGGTCTCACGCTGCCAACAATGACGCTCGATGATCGAGCACCTCGCCCTGCTCAAACCCCCCCAGCGCCATGTGTGTCCTGGTACGTTTTTATTTTTATTTCTTTGTTATGTAGTGCTAATGCGTCAGGGACGCAGTGATATTCATGGTCCCTACCACGTGCCGACCGCCCGAATCCTCAACGTTTGCAACAGCAGCGACGGCGGTGGGCCCAGCAGTGACAGCGATGGCAGGCCTGGCGGCAGCGGCGGCAGGGACAGCGGTGACGGCGTGGGCAGCAACGATGACGGTGGCGGCAGCAGCGGGTAGCAACTAGGTGTATTCATAGAGTACTTTTTACACATGTACTGTACTGTACTATATGGAGTTTTTTAATGAAAGGACCTTATTCGACACAGTGGTGGCAGGGAGTGGCGGCAGCGGTGGGGGTAGCGGTGGGACAGCAGCGGGGTGGCGGTGGCGGCAGCGGCGGCGGTACTGGCAGTGGCGGTGGCGGCAGTGCTAGCGATAGCAAAGTTTTCTATTCTGTAGCTAGTACATATATTATTTAAACCTCATAATAGATACTGTGCACGAAAATAGACACCGTGTGAAACATATTCCCTATTTGTGTTTAAACTTGCCATCTTTTCAGCTTGTAAAGCAAAAGAAAATCTGAACTTGTGAAAAATAGGACATAGCTGGTTTTGCTTTTCAGCTTGTGGCTTTTTAGGCTTGTACAAGCTTGTACAAGCTTGTACAAGCCCCTACAAGAAAAAACGCAAAAGCCTGATGTAATCGTGGTTCGCTGTGTCTGTGCTTCGCGTTTTCTGCCTTTCTCGCTGTCATTTGTATACCCAGACTCCTCAAAAATGTACCAACGGAACCTCACAGAAGTATCCTCCCCTTCGTATTACGTACCGCACACACCGCTTCTGGAGCGCTGCATTGACAGTGAAAGGTGTGATGGCAGACATTCAGTACGCCTTCTCATTTCCTTGTCCTTTCCAGCGATTGGCTGGTTGATGAGTTATTGGTTGAACTAGCTTGCAACAGTGAGGATTGCATACACGTGAGACTGGATTTCAGTGGTGCGAGGCATGCCAATCGAAAAATTATGCCGAGGTTCAACGATCTATGCATGTGGTAGCCACACTTCACATCCACCGCCGCCACCTTGACTCATTGTGCCGACAACTGTCAGTGCATGATAGTGACTTCGTCGTTGGGTTGTTCCTCACAGGCATACAGTACAGCGATAGAGTAACGGGCCTGTAGCATTTCTTGCATTCGTGGGTTTGCCGTGGTGCATAATCACACAAGTGATCGTATATGACCTTAGAAGATTGCAACAATCAGCGAGGACCTGCATGACCGCAATGCAGAATGGGCTATCGACACTATATTTACAGTAACATTCTTGGGGCATGCCCGACTCTTAGTTGAAAGATTATCCTTCTGGGTATCCTGCAGTTATCAGTCAGTTCTGCAGACTTCTTAGAAGAGGGGGATGTGCAGGTGTGTCTTGCAGACAGGATATTCTATACCGCAGCAATTCCTGCCGATCTTCCTCCAATGGCCGAGTCATCACCTCCTAGCGCTTTTGCTTCGGTTTGGATACACTTCTGAGTCTCTTGATTCATACAGTACCTCAAGTGTTTCATTTTCCCCGAGCTGCGCCCCCTCTCCTGCACATTTTGCTTCTCTGTCAATCTGTTCGTCCCCTCTGATTGGTGCGTGGCCTACTGGCCGCTTCACAGTTGGGGCATAGTTGGTTTGTACCTCTCGTCTTTCCAAGTTGGTTCGCAATCCTGAGGGATTCTGCGGCTAATTGTTACCCTGGATTTGTGACCCCCCCACTAGATCAGCCAATAGTCATGTACAGTATTGTGGCGTGTAGTTGGTTATATAAAAACATGACGGAAGACGACATCGAATTCCTATCCTCAAGTATCTGTAGTAGACCTGTAAACGCGACAATGCACTCTCAGTTTGTGATGTGCTCTGACAGCAGTTTCATCATCTCGTCGTATCCTTTTTCCTCCGCAACCTGGAATGCCGTCCTGCCCTCATCATCCTCCGCCCCTATATCCGCGCCAAGCTCAAGCAACGCGTGTGCGACTGCGAGGATCTTCTCGGGTGCCTCCCGGTTCTCGTTGCGTGAGGCCAGATGTAATGGGGTCGAGCCATCCTTATCCCGCGCGTTCACATCTACACCGTGGGCAAGGAATAACTGAGCAACATTCAAGCGACCACGTCCCGATGCTATGTGTAATGGAGTCCTGCCCTCGTTGTCCTGAGCTTTGGGGTCCACATCGTTCTGTAGTAGTATCCGAGCTGCGTCAAGTTGTCCTTCCCAAGCTGCACAATGCAGCGCATTACAGTCGTTTTCCGCAAGCACATTCGCATCCGCACCATGGCTAAGAAGCCACTGCATAATTTCAAGGTCCCCTGAACCCGATATGCCATGCAGTGGAGTACTTTCCGCAAAGCCTCAAGGGTCCAGGGTTGCACCATGTTGATAGAGTAATTGTGCAACATGGAAATGTTTCCCCGCCAACGCTGCCACCAGTGGTGTCACATAATAGCCACCATGGATGTTCACATCTTGTAGATGCTTGACAACAAGGTGCTCTGCCAGGTCATGAAGTCTGCAGAGTGCGGCATAATACAAAGGGGACGCGCTTGATCTCTCGGAAGTGTAGGGTGTAAACTCATAAAGAACAGAATCATGGGGTTCCGTGTCTATGTCATGTAATCGCAACCAGGTCAAAAAATGTGGTTTGTCAGGGTTGAAAGATGTTCCATCGCTTTGCATACGTGTGACGACACATTCTTGAACTGGGCATGGTCGACCCAGTGTTGAGCGGCATATCCAGCCAAAGGAAAGCCATCCAAGACGGTGTCATCGATACTGTCATCGTCAGCACGATCGTCCGCTGGCAAGCGTAGCAGGACACCTAGGCATGATTGTGCGAGGATTGTGTGCGCAGCCTCCATGGATATATGATACCGTGAGACATCCCCACTTGAATCAGTGAGGCAAGGTCAGGTCAGGAATTCCTTTACCAAGAAGTGCGAAAATTGCACGACACATGAATCACCAGTGTCGACGATGGCAATAAAACTGGAGCATGCTGCTTGAAGAGCTTCTTCTTGGTCCTCCCACTGCCAGTCAGGGTTCAACTTCGGGATCCCATCAGCATCATCAAAGTCAACCGTGAGGACCTCGGCGAGCTCCTCAACACGAAGTGGCCGGACAGACACCACTAGGCATTGCAGCAGACGATAAACGTCTTTTTGGTTCACCTTATCGATTTCCCTCAATACTCGCTGATACATTTTGTCGAGAGATTCTGGCAATTCGTTGAGGACGTTCTCAACATTGCGTGCAAGACATCTTCGCAGCAGATCCAGCTGACACACCACCCATCGAAACCTAATAATCGTGTGAGAAAGTATTACGAATGTAGAACGACACACGTACATCCCATTGGCTCTTTCGGAGAGCGTCTTGATGACCAATTCTTTAACGTCCTGTCTCCACTTCTTCATCATTGGCTCTTTATCCGACAGAATGACAGATTCGACGTAATTAGCGACATCTTGCTTCTGGCCGTCTTCATCGTGGAGAGACACCTTGAAACATGACAATTGTCCAAGGACAACCTTGATGTCATACTTGGGGCAACTTGTTGCACAAAGATGTAAGTTTGGAATCGAGAGGTCGGCGAGCTCCTTCACAACCTCCAGGACCTTTTGACGGGAGGGTGGTAGCCCAGGCACCTTCGAAGTGTTGGGGCATTCGTCGAGGGCATCGACGATAAGATAGATTGGGACTTGGTCCAGTACTATAACCATATTCTTGAGGCACTATGAGAGTGCAACCTCGCTGGGCTGCTGTTTGCCATTCTTGTGGTTTGAATACATATCGAAGAGAGTTTTGAAGCATTGATCGGATTGATCGCAGAGCTGGACAAGGAAGGAAGATAGTAAAGCATGGATATCCTGCTTTGCTACATCCTTGAAATCAAAAAAAAAGTAGGCCACGTGAGATGGCTAGGGCATGACACGGGTTTTGGCTTAAATTTTTTCCCACGGTCCCTGGAAGGTCAAGTTTTGGACGAAATTCCCAGTTGAGGAGTGAAACTGATAGAGAATTGATTGAGCTATATCTCCACCAAATCTCAACCAATTTGGATGATTATTGGTGTGTCAGGAAGCAAAACATTGTGAAAAACCGTACGGGTTGAGAAACTGCACGATTTTCCACAGTGTTTTGCTTCCTGACACACCAATAATCATCCAAATTGGTTGAGATTTGGTGGAGATATAGTTCAATCAATTCTCTATCAGTTTCACTCCTCAACTAAGAATTTTGTCCAAAACTTGACCTTCCAGGGGCCGTGGGAAAACAAATCAGCAAAAACCCGTGTCATGCCCTAGAGATGGCCTGGTGTTGGAGACATCTTGTACATTGTGAATGATTGCAGAGCTTTTTGAAAATATGAATTGCATCAAATATAACCAGTCGGGTCATGGCCTACCTCAGGATACTTTTCCCTGAGCCTGCTATCAAGCAGGGGGAGAGACATAAGTAAGGGCAAAGTCGCTGAAAGATGAAGAAATATACGTTTTCCGTGAATCCATAGCAAGGATTCAGAACCCGACACTTTCCAATGTTTGAAGGTATGGCTTTGAGTGAACCACACCGCAGTGCCATCGTGGAAAGCATCGCAGGCAGTGTTATAATTTATGGATGGATCTGGAGGAGAGAGCCATTCTTGAAATTTCTCTCATAACTGGTCTCCTGTAGTATTTTGAGACCTTAGCAAGCGATAGTCGGATGAGGAGATCACGAACATTTAAGATCACCGAGATCGTTCCCAATCTGTTGCGTCGCTAAGTGCATGCACCGGAAGGTTAATGGAGACTAGCAAGAATGGGCAGAGCGCACCGCCAAGGACTTGCACAGTCGCCGTCAAACTCTCATCGTGTGACAGTTTCTCCAGCCTTTTCAACGCATCTTCGATATCTGTCCTTCCCACTAGTTGCTTTAGGTATCTCTCTAAGAGTGATCAGTCGAGTCAGAAATCCCCCTAGGGACAGACTCACTCGCCCATCGTTGCTTTATCTCCTTTGTTGCGATAGCAAGGATTCCGAGAATCTCGACCATTATCTTTATGATCAAATTCTTCATTGCCTCGGTCAGTCGCACTTGAACATACGTCTCGAGACGTTCGAAAAAGTTTTCGATCCTATCGAAGAGATCAATGAGCGCGTCTTGGCTCGCTCCGACATTCTTAGCCGCCTTCGAGCCCTGGGGTCAGGATTGTCCGCAACAATGAAGAAAATTACGCACTATTAGAAAGACACCGATTCCTGCAAAAATCACTTTCGCGGGTGAGAAAACCTGCGATCTCAGTGTTAAAGGGAAGATCGTCGGAGAGTCAACTCCTAGAGATGTACCATGCCGACACCCTCACCGAGTGCTGCAGAAAATCCACAAAGGACGGTAACAGTGGCATTGAGCCACTGTCTAGAGTTCCCACCATCACTCTCAGACTGAATGAATTGTTAAATATTGTACTGCTGATTAAGTATGTCGAGGATAGCTGTAGGAGACTCGCAAGTCTGGAGCTGGGCGGCGAGCTGATGTGTAAGAAGGTCTTCCTTCGTCTTCCTTTTATAGTTGTTCAAGGCAGCGACGAAAATAAGCCGGAAATTGGAAGAGGATGCTGAGGCAGTCGGGAGGGAAGTGTGAGACATAGTGGCAGTGGGAAGGTGCTAGTTTTCACAGAGGAGATTTGGTAGGTGATGAGGCAAAGGAGGCTGTGGTTCGTCAGGTCCGTGCGTACTGCCTCGTGTAGACAGAATAGTCCCACGAAGATACGCTGGGATGACCAAATATGGATGATAGGCGCGCAATGCAGAATGATAGCGTTCAAAGTGAGTGAACACACAGGTATAGACCAAGCGTGATGTCAGTCAAGATAGGCATGGTTTCATGAAGGAGGAATGTTAGCCAACGCCGAGATCTAATGAACTGAGTATTGTCTTTGTAGCAGGCTCTTGGCCACATATATCTTATCTTGATACAGTACACCGGAGATGGCAGTACTAGAGCAGGATAGGGCTATGGGGCTAACAAGCCAGCCGTAATATTACAGGGTCCCCTGGTATGTTATATTGTCTTAAAGATGGCTCGCGGAGGGTCAAATGGTTGGTGCGAGGTGGGCCGTGCCAGTGAGTCTCCGTCGTCATAGTGCCGTGCATGTGCAATTTTGAGCCGAAGGCCGGGCCCGCATAATAAGGGTGCGGTGACTTGCCAGGGCACCTTTGGGTCACGGTCTAACTGGCTTGGTGATGCAGAGATTCTCTCTCGTCCTGTTTCTGTTGTCATTCACTGTTCATTCTTATGAGATAGATGTCACTTCTATTCAATAATCTCCGCATCCGTCAAGGTTTCGGTGCCAACACCGACGTTCGATGTCTTTACCACTTTGACGAGTCGGTAAGCCCTACATGGCCGCCAATATGGCGGTGGAAAAGAGCGGTGATTATGTCAGTAAATGCGTACAGTTTCCCATCCGTTCTGCTGAATTGGTTCTCGGAGTGTAGTTGTGCCAACTGACGATGTGTTCGTACTATCCGACAATGGCGTGCGGCTTTATGGGGAGGTCGCACATGCACGTCGAGACGCTGCAAATGAGAGTCAAGGCCTTCACGAGTCCTTACGAAGACCTGATCCAAATACCCTTATCGACTCGCTTCTATCGGCACTTTTACTTGGCGTACACTGTTCAACGTTGTCAGCACGATGTATCCGCGCAATACAGCCCTTTCTTCTTATCTATTGTTCTCATTCACAACTCCATGCCTTGCGGCATTTTATCAACGATTCCCGCAAACGAGTTCCTGCTGCTCTGGGCTACATCCTCGGTCCTTAGTGGGAACCCTCCTCGGGAAGCGGGTCCGGGTCGAGTGTTTCAAGTGACGGAGTATTACAACCTCAAGCATGCGTCAGACCATAACGCTGGTGGACTGCTTGGTGTCGTCAAGCGACCGGAAGTGAGGCACGAGGAACGCATAGAAGAGGTTTGAGGCATACTGCAGCGTACGCTAGATGGATTGCAGTGGCCCTTTGTCTTGCACGGGCTCATCGAAGATGAGACGAACGTATACATGATTAATAGCGCATGGTAGGATCACTTTACAATCTCTACAGGGCGCAAGCACCCATCTTCGCCACCGAGGGTGTTTGATGATCCCTTTTGGAACCACAGTTCGATAACTCTATAGTGTACTCAAGCCTCGCACTCATCCTGTGCTCGCTTTTACCACTGCCCGAGCTGTAGGCCACTTATGGGCATGTCAGGTATCCGCAAGTGACGCATGCACTAGCTTTCCACCTTGCGGAGTGTCTCCTCAACGATGGCCCTGGCAAGGGGGGGGGGCGTCTCGTGCAGTCACTTACGAGCTGTAAGGTGAGCCAAGCCGTTGCGGTCGGAACGAGCCGCTTCGGAGCGCCCGTGACCGTGACACCAATCCGAGGGTTCCGCGGCTTGCCTCCGAGTCTCAACTTCAACGATGCGCTCCGAAACTTCCCTCGTCGAAGACCTGCGTAACAGAAACTCGAAAGAAGACTAGTTCAGTGCGCCTTCCCTTTTGTTTTACCTTTACTTTCTCCATCGCCTCTAGTCGATCGTTATATATATTTACTCGAACGTCCCCGCTCTTCAATACTACTCATACCAGCCATTCCCCTTCTATAGATGTGTCTTAGGCTCCTCCCCTTGACTCTGCCGACGTCGCTCGACGCCACGAAAGCCATCGGATTTCCCTTCTTTTATACAATCCCAATCCGTAATCACGCGCTCGACGTCCGCGCTCCTACATCGCCGCATTTCCTAACAGGCCACCTACCAACCTTACTCCCTACCTCCATACCTTTCTCGACCTTATTTCCAGCCGAACTGCGGACAATGTTGACGCGCTCTCATGTATATGAACTACGGTAGGAGCCCTACTAGAGGGGCAGTGGAGTTTTAGCTTACTTACCTTTTGTTCTCAGAATGTCTCTCCGTGATTTCCTTCTTTTCTCTGCTTCACTCCCTTTGACTCTCGCTGCATTAATCCGTGCTATCGCGCCGTCACACGCCCGAGGTCGCACGGCCGGGATATTTCCCTCTTCCTCTCTTTTATCCTCGAACTCGTGCGTGTGCTATCTACGCTCCCTTCAGACTGCATGGACAATGGTAAGGAACATGACGACGTGATTCTGGTGGACAAGAGTATGTATGAAGATAGTTTCAAAGTTGAAAAGAGTGAAGCGGTTCAGAGAAGAGGTGCACATCTTCTTTCTAATTCTTCGATTCACATTCTCGTCGCTGACGATTTATCTGTCTCTGCGAACTGGCGAACAGGCGTGCGACGACTCACGAAGTCTACTCGGATTCCCGTTCCATGCACCCCCCTCCGTATTCACCACCGCCATCATCTCTAGGTAGTACTTCTTTTTCTCCCTCCAAATACTAGCCACAGCGAACAAGTCCTTGCCGACATCTGCGCACATCTTCGACATGCTGGCACGCAAGTCAAGGCTCCGATCGATTCATCATCACGACCTCGGGCTAAACGCGTTGGACAGCGTACAATCAGCATCCGCCGCGGACGCAATGGCGCCGTCCCTGAAAGAGATGAAAGCTGTGCGACCGAGGAAGATGTTCCACGCACCAGCAGATATTAGTTGACGGCCTCTCCGCATGAGCTCCACCGGTAACTCGCTAATTGGTGCGAATATTCAGTGGCCGCTGCATCCGATCAACGTCCCGGCCACCGTTGGGGAGAATCGAAAGAGGGAGGTCAACAAGCAGACGAATGAGGGCGTGTAGTTGAGCCCGCAGGCATCGTTCGATGGGCTTCATCCCCCGCTCAGCGGATGCGTCCTTCCACTCTGCGGTCAGCAGTTTCTTATCCCCAACTCAGTCTCAGAGCCAGTGCAAGCTAGAAGCAGATCCTTTCAACAACCTATGTAGTGTCGGGTTGTGGTTAATACTAGTAAGCGCTGTGAATGAAACAAAAATGCATCGCTCACTTGGGAAGCAGACGCCGAGCAAGGACCTGACAAGTCGTTGCCTTGCACGCTTCATCAGGTCCCTGTAGCTGTCGTCGAATCTCTGGAAGAAGAGGCGTTCCTGCTGCACCGCTACTACGGAGGCGACATTTGGGAAATTATATAATCTATCGAATATTGATCTCGCCTGGCTTACCCCCAATAATTTAAAGGCAATCAATCTAGTCAATTATCGATGTATTATGCGAATACAACAGTACTACAACTCGTACATCTTGGCTAAATTTTCGTCGTTATTGTACCAAATTCAGTAAATGTCATGGCGGTGATTGGGGTTCCGGTCCTAGTTATCCTCGACGATCCTCAGTCGTCGTTGCCGCCCCGGTCGTTGTGGTCCCATCGTGGTCGCAGTCGTGCTCGCGTCATGGTCACCATGTAGTCACGTCATGCTGCTGTCATCGCTAGGGTCGTGGTCGCGTCATAGTCGCCGTCCGGGTCGTCATCATCGTGTCGTAGCCAAAGTAAGGTTCATGTCGTGGTCGTGCTAGGACGTGCTCGTGGTTGTGGTGGTCTTATGTACCCAGCTGCTGTGGTCGCCATTGTAGCCATGTCAGCGTGGCCATCGTCCCACGTCAAGATGGTTGTGGTGATCACGGAGGTCACGGTCCCGGCGGTCTCTGTCCTAGTCTGGTCCTGATCCAAATTCTGGTCGTGGATTGTTCCCTGGTTGAAACAGCGCAGAGATGGCCAGTTTCCATGCACACCCGCGACACACGATGTTGGGATCATTCACATCATAAGCCAGTGTGAAGTTGAGGTGGGCCCAGGATGGCCCCGTGTCGCGCTCATGGGGCGTGTGTCATGGCCGTCGTTGACGTTGCCGGCCGCCCACAAGCTGAGATGATCGCAATGCAGCGCGTTCATCATCACAGTCGTCAATGGCCAACCTGAGGCCGAGGCGGGGTGGGGATGGCCGCAAGCGCCACGCATCAGTCATCCTCACTGTCGGCCAGCGGTCTGTGCGCATGGAGAGAGAGAGGAGTGAGGCCGCATGTATGTTGCTTCTTGTTGAAGAGGCCCGTGGCACCCTGTATGGACGGAGAGAACATATCGGAAAAAAAGAAAACAGTGGTACTCACGTTTTACCCTACTTCTCAGAACAACATCTGTATCCCTCCTGAGGCTACCACGGATTGAGGGGTTAAGAGTTGAAGCGCTGTTGAAGCCCGAGAAAAGGTGGCTATTCGGTGACGACGGTCATGAGGTGGGTTGATGAGAGTAGGGGAGCCGAAGTCGAACTGCTAGCCCACGAAGAGCGAAGAGAGAGAAGCCCCGCAGCGACGATAGTGGCGGGACTTCTCGGTATGCTCACCAGAGAGATAGGCCATTGATAGAGTGGTGCGCCGAGCAAGACCACAGGCAGGTGTACGCTAAATGAGGAGCTACGCCACTTTGACAATTTAGTTGAAGGAGAATTGCTTTTACTGCATACACTGCCGTCGGCTCGGCTAGCTCACGCGGGCGCGGGTAGAAGGGATTCCTTGCGCACGGTGGTAGTGGCGGTATCATCATATTCATGGGCGCTGGAGCTATTGAGGGCGACGAAAGGGATAATCGCAGTAGGTCCTCGCCGACCGCCGCGAAGAACAACAAGAGCCTGAGGACGTGCTGCTGGTAGTACGCGGTGATGACGATGTCGAATATAAGACACGACCTACCGTTCTTGTTTGGGGTAACTCCCCCATTTTGTCGTCGCGCCCCTGGTTCGGCTTGTCGAAATCTGAGTAGTGGTGGTTACCTCAGTCAAACATCCCACCTTTGCATCATGACCGCACCCGCATTCAACATCCCCGACTCAACCCTCGTCACACTCCGAGTCCACGGGAATGTGCGCACACTAGCACAGAACCTTGAATGCGTTTGGTTCTCTGCTAACCAAGTCAAAACTTCGGGCCGGTACTCCGGCATAATTAAATTCTCCTTCAAGTTCAATTCCTGCCAAATCTAAACTTTGAACTTCGATTCAAGCCCTAAACATGTGGATTTCCCTACTTCCTTCGAACTCGAACTCGTTCTAACGGATTATGTATACTCCTGACCACGTGCCCCAGGAACTACGCTCACATACAGGACAGATTGTTCTATCCAGGATGGGGACGCTGGGATGGTCGAAATGGTGGTAGCCTCCTCCTCACCCTTCACCATTTCTTTTTCCCGTCACGGCAGATTCATCATGTGATGACTTTCTATGGCCAGCTCAGAGGGGCAAACAACGAAGTTGCGTTCCTGCTGTTTTCCCCGTATGCCCACGCCCCCTGCACGCTCCAATGAGTCCAATCATTCGTCTCCAGAAATGAGCTTGTCGTACTCCCGTGCTTGCTCTTCTGGATGATGTCTCTGTCATGGAGAGGCTGTGCCCAGCTCTGCGCGGTGGCGCATATATTTCATTTGCTGCCCGAGACCTTGCTCGACACCGAGCTGGCGAGCAAGGAGATACTCGTGCCATTGGGGAGCGAGGATTGGCTGTACAAGGAGGAAGTAATCGTGGTTCGCTGTGTCTGTGCCTCGCGTTTTCTGCCTTTCTCACTGTCATTTGTATACCCAGACTCCTCAAAAATGTACCAACGGAACCTCACAGAAGCATCTTCCCCTTCGTCATACGTACCGCATACACCGCTTCTGGAGCGCTGCATCGACAGTGAAAGGCCTGACGATGGACAATTCAGTACGCCTTCTCATCTCCTTATCCTTTCCAGCGATTGGCTGGTCGATGAGTTATTGATTGAACTAGCTTGCGACAGTGAGGATTGCGTACGCGCGAGACTGCATTTCAGCGGTGCGAGGCATGTCAATCGAAAACTTATGCCGAGGTCCAACGAGCTATGCATGTGGTAGCCGCTCTTTACAGCCGCCCTCGCTACCTGGACCCGTTGTGCCGACAATTGTCAGTCCATGATAGCGACTTTGTCGTTGGCCTGTTCCTCATAGACATACAATACGGCAATATTGTAACGAGCCTGTAGCATTTCTCACATTCGTGGGTATGCATAATCATACAAGTGATCGTATATGACCTAAGAAGATTGCAATGATCGGCGAGGACCTGCATGACCGCAACGCAGAATGGGCTATCGATTATGGAATCAATTTATTTACGGTAACATTTTTGGGGCATGCCCGACTCCTTCCAGGTATCCTGCAGTTATCTGTCAGCTCTGCGGGTTTGAAGAGGGGGATGTGCAGGTGTCTTACGGATATTCTATACCGCGGCGATTCCTGCCAATCTTCCTCCAATGGCTGATTCATCACCTCCTGGCGCTTTTGCTTCGGTTTGGATACACTTCTGAGTCTCTTGATTCATACAGTACCTCGAGAGTTTCGTTTCCCCGAGCTGCGCCCCCTCTCCTGGCGCGTTTTTCTTCTCTGCCAGTCTGTCCGTTCCTTCTGATTGATGCGTAGGCTACTAGCCGCTCCACTGTTGGGGCATGGTTGGTTTGTACCTCTCGTCTTTCCGAGTTGGTTCGCAATCCTGAGGGATTCTGCGACTAATTGTTGCCCTGGATTTGTGAGCCCCCACTAGACCGGCCAATAATCATGTACAGTATTGCGGCGTATAGTAATACAAAACATAACGGAAGACGACATTGGATCCCTATCCTCAAGTACCCGTAGAGTAGATCTGTAAACGCTGCAACGCACTCTCAGTTTGTGGTGTGCTCTGACAGCAGTTTCATCATCTCGTGGTATCTTTTTTCCTCCGCAACCTGGAATGCCGTCCTGCCCTCGTCATCCTCCGCCCCAATATCCGCACCATGCTCGAGCAACGCGCGGGCGACTGCGAGCATCTCCTCGGGTGCCTCCCAGTTCTCGTTGCGGGAGACCAGATGTAACGGGGTCGAGCCATCCTTATCCCGCGCGTTCACATCTACACCGTGGGCAAGGAATAACCGAGCAACATTCGAGCGACCATGTCGCGATGCATAGTGTAATGGGGTCCTGCCCATGTTGTCCTGAGCTTTGGGGTCCACATTGATCTGTAGTAGTATCCGAGCCACGTCGAGCTGTCCTCCCCAAGCTGCAAAATGCAGCGCATTCCAGTCGTCGTCGTCAAGCACATTCGCATCCGCACCATGACTGAGAAGCCAGTGCATAATTTCAACGTCTCCCGCATGCGATATGGCATCCAGTGGAGTCATTTTCCAATTGCCTCGAGGGTGCACGGTTGCACCGTGTTGATAGAGTAATTGCGCAACATGGAAGTGTTTCCCCGACAATGCTGCCACCAGTGGTGTCACATAATAGCCGCCACGGATGTTCACATCTTGCAGATGCTTGACAACAAGGTGCTCTGCCAGAACATGAAGTCCACAGAGTGCGGCGTAATACAGAGGGGACGCCGCATTTGATCTCGGGATGGGTGAAAACTGAAAAAGAACAGAATCGTAGCTGGGTTCCGTGTCTATGTCGTGTAATCGCAACCAGGTCAAAAAATGTGATTTGTCGGGGTCAAAAAGAAGTTCCATTGCTTTGCATACGTGTGACGACACATTCCCGAACTGGGCATGGTCGACCCAATGTCGAGCGGCATATCCAGCCAAAGGAAAGCCGTCCAAGACAGTGTCATCGATACTGTCATCGTCAGCACGATCGTCCACTGGTAAGCGCAGCAAGACACCTAAGCACGATTGTGCGAGGACCGTGTGCGAAGGCTCCATGGATATATGATACCGTGAGACATCCCCACTTGAATCGGCGAGGCGAGGCGAGGCGAGGTCAGGAATTCCTTTACCGAGAAGTGCGAAAATTGCACGACGCGTGAATCACCAGTGTCGACGATGGCGATCAAACTGGAGCATGCTGCCTGAAGAGCTTCTTCTTGGTCCTCCCACCGCCAGTCTGGCTTCAACTTCGGGATCCCATCAGCACCCTCAAAGTCGACCGCGAGGACTTCTGTGAGCTCCTCGACACCAAGTGGCCGGATAGATACCACAAGGCATTGCAGCAGACGATAAACGTCTCTTTGGTTCGTCTCGTTGATTTCTCTCAGCACTCGCTGATATGTTTCGTCGAGGGATGTTGGCAGTTCGCTGAGGACATGCTCAACGTTGCGTGCGAGACATCCTCGGAGCCTTTCCAGCTGACACACCACCCATCGAAACCTGATGAATGGTGTGAAAAGGTATCACGAACATAGAGCGACACCCGTACATTCCATCGGCTTTTTCGGAGAGTGCCTTGATGACCGAGTCTTTAACGTCCTGTCTCCACTTCCTCATCACCGGCTCCTTGTCCGAATAAACGACAGAGCGAACGTAATTAGCGATATCTTGTTTCTGGCCGTCTTGGTCGTGAAGAGACACCTTGAAACATGCCAATCGTTCAAGGACATCCTTGATATCGAACTCGGGGCGACTTGTCATACAAACGTGTAAGTTTGGAATGCGGAGTTCGACGAGTTCCTTCATAAGCTGTAAGACCTTTTGACGCGAGGGTGGCGCCCCAATCGCCTTTGAAGTGTTGGGGCATTCGTCGAGAGCGTCGATGATAAGGTAGATTGGGACTTGTCCTAGAACCGTAAACATGCTTTTGAGGCATTGTGAAAGTGCGCTCTCACTGGGTTGCTGTTTACCACG
>QLOZ01005058.1:0-11093 GCA_003314065.1 Lactarius sp. MG50 | reverse complement strand
CTGAGACGTTTTGCATTGGCAATGAGGCACTTTACAACATTCACTTCCGTACCTTGAAGCTTGCTACACCGACCATGGCGATCTCAACCATCTTGTTTCCATTGTTATGTCTGGCATCACAGCCTGCTTGCGCTTCCCAGGTCAGCTCAACTTGGATCTCTGGAAACTCGTGGTCAACATGGGTTTGTTCTATTCATTCTTAAGCCGGTGCTCCATCTCTCACTGCCATCCCAGTGCCCTTCTCTTGTCACACTTCTTCCTAACGGGCTTTGCGCCACTCACCACTCGTGGTAGCCAACAATACCATGCTGTCACTGTACCTGAGCTCACCCAACAAATGCTCGGTGCTAAGGCCGCACGCTTGTTCACCGCGTTCACCAGCGCTGGTTGCTCCACGGACTATTTTGCAGGTGGAGGTGAGGCTGGCTCAAGGCTTAACCAATGCTGAGCCACCCCTTCAACAGCACTCACCTCGGAATTCAGCACACGCTCTATGGATTGTGTTGGAAATAGGTCAAAAGGTGCATTTTCCTTGGCTTTTTTTTTTTTACTGTTTTTCTCTCTGTTGATGCATAGCTGCCATGGGCCACGCACTACCTGGACAAGAATGACTGATGATGCGGAACGTTTCCCGTGCTATCTCTCTTCGAGACAGCCGATGAGGACGACGGATGATTGCCACCACATGCCACGACGGCGATGGCAGCGACACGGTGACCACAGCGAACCCGGCCACAGTGGTGACCGCAGCGATGCAGCCACGGCGGCGGCGGCAACTGCAGCGACGCAGACATGGCGGCAACTGCAGCGACGCAGACACAGCGGCGACTGCAGCGACGCAGACACGGCGGCGATGGCAGCGACGCAGCCATGGCGGCAGCGGCGACTGCAGCAACGCAGACACGGCGGTGATGGCAGCGACGCAGTGCCATGGCGGCGACACGGTGACTGCAGCGAACCCAGCCACGGCGGTGACCGCAGCAATGCAGCCACAGCGGCGGCGACTGCAGTGACACAGACACAGCAGCGACGGCAGCGATGCAGACATGGCAGCGACAGCAGCGACGCAGACATGGCGGCGATGGCAGCGACACAGCCACGGCAGCAGGGGCAGCGACTGCAGCGATGCAGCGCCACGGCGGCGATGGCAGCGATGCAGACACGGCGGCAATGGCAGCGATGCAGCAGCAGCGGCGGCGGTGGCAGCAGGGAGGGTTTAAATTATCTCTCATTCATTTCTTCCTGTCTCGTAGCTACAGCTCAATTATAATTTTGATTTGCATGCTTCCTAATTTTTGTGATAAAACCTGTGGGTATGAACAACACTGTAGGTTTCAGATGTGGAGTGTGGTACTAGTATGGTACGGGTGCAAGGTGCAGTATGATGCGGGTGCAGGATGCGGGGTGCAGGGGTGTGGTGTGCAGTGTTGGCCATATATTCACGGGTACGGTTGCGGTGTGGAGTGGGTGCGGTATGGTACGGGTGTGGGGTGTGCGCGGTGTTACACGGGTACACACCGTACCAACACCGCGGCAACCCGTGTGGTAAAAACCGCGGTTTTACCCGCACCCGTGCGGAACACTAGTTGCTACGGTCACCGTGTTGCCACTGGGGCTGCGGTCATCGTCGTGGCCGCGTCGCTGTGGTCGCCGCGTCGTTGCCGTCACTGTGTGGTCGCCACGTGGTCGCTGTTGCTGTGGTTGCTGTTGCTGCAGTCGCCGCAGTTGTCGTTGTGGCTGCATCACCACAGTCATCGTTGTGATGGTTGCTGTGTCACCATCGCTGTTGTGGCAGCATCACTGCGGTCATCATTGTGGTTGTGTTGTTGCAGTCGTCGTCATGGCCACGTTGTGGTGGTCGCTGTGTTGTTGCCATCATTGCCGTCGCCGCGTCGCTGCAGTGGCCATCATGGCTGCATTGCTGCAGTCGTCGTGGCTGTGTTGCGGTGGTCGCCGTGTCGTCGCCATCGCTGCAGTCGTTGTTGTGGCCACATTGCTATGGTGGCCGGCGTGGCCACATCGCTGCAGTAGTCATCGTGGCCGCATCGTGGTGGTCTCCGTGTCGTCGCTGTCGCTGCGGTGGTTGTCGTGGCCGCGTCGTGGTGGTCATTGTGGCTGCATCACTACAGTCGCCGTGCCCCTGCGTTGCTACAGCCGCCACTGTCATTGGGCGAAGAAGGGTAATTAGTGGTAGAGTACCAGAAAGTTAGTGGAGTATACATACCTTCATGTAGTTCATAGGTGCGCTACTGCTACTGGCTGTTATGTGTGTCGCCACCGGGCTATGCACTCTTTCTCCCGCCGCTTGGAGCACAGCGCCTGCTGCTGCTGTGCGTGTCACTGCCAGGCCATTTCGGCAGCTGCTCAATGGGCTTCACCTGGTCGCGCCGCTGTTGATCTCCTGGAACCACATAATTAGCATATAAACAGTAAGATATTACTTACTTTCCCTGTTTGTGCACCTGCACGTGGTCATGATGCCTAAAGACAAGGAAATAGTTAGTTGTGTGTGATGAAATTCATCATAGGCGCATGAGTATAAACAGTGATGAAACGAACTTGTTGATTTTTTCCGTGAGTCAACAAATAGACACACACAAACACAAAAAAAAATTGAACTATTTCCATTTCCAGTAAAAGTTTACCATTTGTTTATGTTATGTCACACCGTGACGCAAAGCTGTGTGAGCCACGCTTTCACCAACCAACACACTCAGAGGTAAGTAATCTACCAGACCGGAACACTGATTATTTTTTATTTTGCAGGTATTCTTGTGCCCTCTAGAAAAGGCATACTAGGGCAGCTGCTGCTGCAGCAATGGCAGTGGCAGCGTCAACAGCCACAGCCTGGTGGCCACGACAGCGACGGAGGCAACAATGGCAGCAACAACGCTGCCACAATGATGACTGCAGCGATGCAGGCAACCGCAGTGACGCATCCACGACGACTGCAGTGATGCAGCCACAGCAGCGACGGTGGTGGCAACGCAGCCACGACAACAGCAACAGCTGCAATGATGCAGCGACGCGGCGACTGCAGCAATGCAGCGACGGCGGTGGTGGCGATGACGATGACGCAGCCACGACGACAACTGCAACGACGGCAGCGACATGGCAACCGCAGCAACGCAGCCACAGCAGCAGCAGCACAGCCATGACGATGACTGCGAGGACTGCACGGACAGTGGTGACAGGGCGACTGCAGCAATGCAGCCACGGTGGCAGCGGCGGTGGCGACACAGCCACGACAGCGACTGCGACAACACAGTGACTGCGGCGACACGGTGACCGCAGCAATGCAGCCACAGCGGTGACCACAGCGACGCGGCCACGACGACTGCAACAACTGCAACAATGCAGTGATGGCGACAACACGGTGACTGCAGCAATGCAGCCATGGCGGCGGCGGTGGTGACGCACGACAATGACTGCGAGGACTGCAATGATGACGGCGACACAGCGACTGCAGCCATGGCGGCAGCAACGCAGTCACGATGACAACTGCGATGATGCAGTGACGGCAATGACACGGCAACTGCAGCGACGGTGGCAGCGGCAGCGATGCAGCCACGACAACAACTGTGACGACACAGCGACGGCGGTGCAGGGACCACAGCAATGCAGCCACGCAGCCACGGTGGCAGCGGCGACGCAGCCACGATGACGACTGCAACGGCTGCAACGACACAGCAACTGTGGCGACACAGCAACTGCAGCAATGCAGCCATGGCGGCGACTGCAGCAACGCAGCCACGACCACCACCACTGCAACATGGTCACAATGACGATTGCAGTGACGCAGCCACAACAACGACTGCAGCGGCAGTGGGTATGGTGGTGACGAGTGCAGCAGTGGCGACAGGGGCAGTGGCAGTGATGGGGCAGCAGTAGCGACAGGACACCCAATATATACTGTATTAACATCTGTACTGTAATAGTTTCTAATAAATCCCTATTCAACACAGTGGTGGGGAGCAGTGCCACAGCAGCGGTGGCAGTGACGGCGGTGGTGGCAGCGGCAGCGGTTGTGGCAGTGGCGGCGGTGGCGGCAGGGGTGGCGGCGGCAGGGTGGCAAGTGAGCCTCTTATTATTATTATTCTTCTTTTTTTTTTTTTTTCAAATCCATTAGTGTACAAATTTTTATTCATATACTGTACATGCTTGTACCATAACTCATGTCATGCCTTAAAATTTATTAAATAAATCCTTAGTATTTTTTACTATTTAATCACAAAAAAATTTGAGTATGTCTTTTCATCTGGCAGGGTCTTTTTGGTCTTTTTGGTCTTGTGGTCTTGTGGACCAGACAAAAAGACCCAAAAAGACCCAAAAAGACCACAAGATGTTTGCAAACAAGCTGATGCTAGGGAGAGGTACGCAGACCTCTTGCCCCTGTCATGCCCTCAGTCCCCAGCCTCGCCAGCCTCACCTATGCCCCCTCCATCACCGTTGGAGGTATGCCCAGATAGTGGGTGTGACACCTTTCATTGACGACTGCAGCATCAAGGGCCCTCCCACCCGCTACAAAACCGACAATGGCAGCTTTGAGACCATCCCCAACAACCCCGACATCCGCCACTTCATCTGGGAGCACCTCAACGATGTGCACCGTGTCCTCCACCACCTCCGCTGCACCGGCGCCACCATATCTGCAAAGAAACTGTTCATCGCCATCCCCGAAGTCATCATTCTAGGACACAAGTGCAACTATGAAGGCCGCATCCCTGACGACTCAAAAATCGCGAAGATACAGGACTGGCCGCCCTGCAAGAATCTATCTGATGTGCGTGCGTTCCTAGGCATCACTGGTTACATGTGCATCTGAATCAAAAACTACTCATCTATCGCTCACCCTCTCGTCAACCTCATGTGCAAGGGAGCCCCCTTCCTCTGGCAGGAAGAACACGAGTCCACCATGCAATCCCTCAAAGACACTATCGTGCACTCTCCCGTGCTCATTTCCATCAACTACGCCTCAGGGTGCACCATCTACCTCGCCATCAACTCATCTTACTGTGACGTAGGTTGGATTCTCTCTCAGGACTGTGCTGACGGACGCCGCCAACCTGCACACTTTGGTTCCATCTCATGGAACAAACGCAAATCTCGTTACTCACAGGCTAAGCTCGAACTTTATGGCCTCTTCCGCACACTCTGCACCCTTCATCTCTACCTCGTCGGCGCCCACAACCTAGTAGTTGAGATGGATGCACAATTCATTTGAGGTATGCTCAACAACCCTGATGTGCAGCCTAACATGATGATCAATCGCTGGATCGCTGCCATCCTGCTATTTGACTTCAAACTCATGCATGTGCCCGCAGACAAGCACAGGGGACCAGACAGTCTCTCTTGACGCAAGCCTGCTGACAGAGAAGATGACGACAACAACAATGATAATCCAGAAGACTGGATTGACAAGGCCCTATCTCTAGGAGTTTGGGTGGTGAGCTGGATAACTAACACACCCAGCACGTCGGTATGGACACTTGACAGTGGCACCACCACCTCCGACGACACTGCCACCTTCCCACCCAATCCCAATGCCGCCAAAGTGGATGACGAACTCACAGCCATCCACCACTACCTCACCACGCAGCAGCCGCCCTCTGGTCTGGAAGGCGACGCACGCACCCACTTCCTCAACAAGGCCAAACGTTTCCTGGCGTTCAACAGCCGACTCTGGCAATGGCAAATCCATGGGCGACACCAGCTCTACGCCACACCCCCTCAGCGCCTCGCCCTCGTCCACGACGCCCATGACCAACTCGGGCACAAGGGCTTCTACTCCACATGCCGCACCCTCATCGATCAATTCTGGTGGCCCTCACTTGAGCAGGACATGAAGTGGTACGTAGAAACCTGCCATCAGTGCCAACTTCGACAGACCACCAAAGTCCGCATCCCACCCACTGTCGACACCCCCGTGCCGCTCTTTCACAAAGCCTACATCAACACCATGTTCATGCCACACGTGGCCAGCTTCCGCTACATCATCCAAGCCTGCTGCTCCCTCACCACCTGGCCCGAATGGCGCGCTCTTTGCGTTGAAACCAGCCGCACCCTCGGCGCATTCATTTTTGAGGAGATACTGTGCCGCTGGGGCACAGTCGAGGAAATCGTGACGGACAATGGCACCGCATATGTGGCCATGCTGGACTGGCTTGCCAGCAGGTACGGTCCGTACGGAATTCGACACATCCACATTTCAGCTTACAACTCTCAAGCCAACGGGATTGTTGAACACCAACACTGGACAATCTGTGACTCCCTTGTCAAGGCATGCAAGGGCGACACCTCCAAGTGGCCAACACTCACGCCACTCATCTTCTGGGCTGACCACGTGACAATGTGCAAATCCACAGGCCACTCACCATTCTACATGGCCCATGGTGTTGAGCTGATCTTACCCTTTGATATCACCCTCGCCACATTCCTTATCCCTGACCTCATCAAGCCGCTCACGACCGATGAACTCATTGCTGTCCGCACCCGCCAGCTCGAGAAGCGACAGGATGACCTCACCGCGATCCACGACTGCATCCTCAAAAGCCGGTTCACATCTGTCTGGCAATTCGAGCGACAATATGAGAACACCATCCAGCACCTCACCTTCAAGCCCGGTGACCTCATGCTGGTATGCAACTCAGGAGCAGACATGGAAATCGGGCACAAGACAAAGCCCCGATACCTTGGACCCATGTTGGTCATCCAGAGGACACGCAATGGTGTGTACTGCCTTGCAGAGCTGGACGGCACAGTGTTCAAACTACGCTACACAGCCTTTCAACTCATTCCTTATCATGCACGCTCACACTCATCCATACCAGTCACACGAGTCTTGGACAGAGAGGACCTCACTGCAGTTATCGCAGACAACTTTTCACCCACTCCCTTTAGGGGGCGCGGTGGGCTGTGATGAGTTTGACTGGGGATGGTCAAATTTTGACCCCCCGGGAGGTGTAAGGTGGGAGTGCCCACTGAGCTTGAAATGAGCACAGCGGAGTGTCCACACACCAATCTGAGCCTTGCCGTGCTCACCCACTTTTCAACACTCACCCTCGTTCTCACGTCCATCCTTACCACCCACGCTCGCTCACACATCACCCCTCACAAAGTACCTCCCAAATCTCACCCTCCCTTGCTTTCACTCCTCTCATTCACATCTTCCTCACCTCCGCCACCTGTCGCCCCACCAAGTGTCACCTTGGCCCCATTTTCATTCCTCGCTACCTCCTTACTTGGCGCACGTCCACAAGGCACCTCCCCACTCTTGCCCTGGAGCCTGCCACCCCCTCCAACCTTTTATACCCTCTCACCACCTCATCGCCCACCTCACAACCGGCCATGTCACCCCCTCACACACCCTCAAACCCGACATCACTCCCCCTGACCCCTGCCAATGCCGTCACGTGCGACACGTCAAGCAAGCCATGCATGGCAGCGCCTTCAGCACAACCCTTACATCCTCATCCCTACTCTATCATCACCTTACTGAATTTACTTTGAAGAACCCCCATCCCTTGTTTGATATACCATACCTATAGTTTCCCATTCCACATCTCAGTTCGCCCCTACCCCTCGCACCCGTGCAAGTCGCCGCGTGCTATACCACCTTTATACCACCCCTCACGTTATGCACCTCATTACAAGGGTCACCCCTGACTTCGCCTCTCAATCATAGCACGTCTTGTTTTATCTCCACCCACTCGCTATCCCCTTCTCGCTGACAAGTTAGATTACTGGTGATGTACCTAGATACATGCTCCCTGCTATAAAAGCCCCAGAGAAGCCTCTTTGGAGGCAAGCAACATCTCATGGACTTTCTTTCCTCCTTGCTTCCCCGTGTGATCTCTTAGTGTAAACTGCGCCGCCATGCTGTCCACATTTGGAAGTTCTCACAACTGAGGATCTTGCCTTCTTCCTCTCCTCTGTCTTTCCCTCTTGACTGCACTCAGCAGCTCAGGCTTGGCAATCAGCCTTTAATGCTCGAGCTCTCAGGCCTCTCTTCTCACACCCTTGCTTTCTTGAACTCACTGGCACGTCTCTGGGCGCATTTCAAAGCCCCTGTGGCAATATTCCCACCAGGATACAGACCCCCTGGACCAAATCTACCAAATGCACCCCAGAACGTTCCACCAGTACCCCAACTGCAAGATGACGATTTACAGCTGGAAGGCCAAGAACCACCCATCTTTAGTGGAGATTGAACCATGACTGACTCTTTCATCCATGAATTGAAACTGTACCAATTCGTAAATGCATTACACCCAATCATTGTCAATGAAGCGACACAAATCACACACGCCCTGACCTATGTTCAAGGATCGACAGTAATTGAATGGAAACGCACTCAAGAGGAGTGGCTAATTACCACCCTCAATCCCAAATGGGATGACTTTGAAAATCAATTCACGCAAGATTGGGTTGACATCAATGAACCCTATTGCGCTGCAGCACAACTTGACACCCTCACAATGACCCAGGATGACATCGATGGGTATATCACTCGCTTTGCCAGACTGGCTCGCAAGGCCTGATACCACGAAAACAACCCCGCAGTCCTTGAAAAATTCAAGAGAGGACTAACTATGAGGCTCCTTAAAGCCTGCATGCAGTACAACCAACCACAAACGTGGATGGCATGGAAGAACTCTAGCCACCACCGACAAGCAATCATCACTGCCACAGCACCATACCAACAAGCGCAATGGGAGGAATGAAGAATCCCTTCACTGCCAATCAAGACACCTTTGCTGACAAGGCCAACGACACCAGAATTGACACCCTCGGCTCAAATGGCAGCCTCATACTTCAGGACTAAGTCCAGAAAGATAAGATCTATGCAACCTAATGGAGTGACACCATCTATGACTCCGACATGACATCAGGTGCTTGAGTTCATTAGGAAGCTCAGCACCAAGGCCTATCACAAACTGGCAGCCTGATTTGCACAAAACCACCATGCACACCCCAGTGAGGAACAGATAGTGTTCGCACGAGCTGTCTTCAACCACGATGTGTTCCTACCCAGGGCTAATTCCATCTGTGCCTCAACCATGTATCAGACAGCAACCAAAGAAGCCAAAGTGTTAGCATTCCTTGACTCAGGTGCCACAGAATGTTTCATCAGTCGGGAGTTTGTCGACAAACAACGTCTCGGCACCCATCTATTGACAGAACCTCACAAGATTCATAATGCGAACAGATCACCCAATGCAGGAGGATGACTCACACATTACACTGACTTGGAGGTGACCACTGGAAGCCAACAACACACCCTGCAATTCTTCATGGCCCACATGGGAGGAGATAACATAGTACTGGGATACCCCTGGTTCGCAGTGGTAAACCCACACCCTGACTGGAAGAACACCCAATTAGACACCCCAATCACCATTTGGACAATAGGAGCAGTGCTCAAATGACCCATAGCACCAGTTGAAGTCGCAGGCATGCGCTATGCTAAAATTGAAGTAGAAGAACCCCTCCTGGAGGAAGGGGATGAGCTCTACGTACGCATCACAAAAACCACAGTCGCACAACAGCTGGCAGAACAAGCAGCTGACAAGACAGCACATACCTGGGACCAAATTGTCCCACCACAGTATCACGTACACTCCTGAGTGTTTAGCGAAGAGGCCATGCAACGATTCCCAAATTCACACCCTTGGGATCATGCAATTGATCTCAAACCAGACACACCCCAGACTCTAGATTGCAAAGTCTACCCCCTCACTCCATCAGAAGACATCCACCTACAGAAATTTATCAACAAAAACCTGACTAAAGGCTACATCTGTACATCAAAGTCCCCATATGCATCCCCCTTCTTTTTTATCAAAAAGAAGAATGGCGATCTCAGACCTGTCCAGGATTATTGTAAACTTAACACCTGGACCATCTGTGACACAACCCCATTACCCCTCATTCAAGAACTAATGGATCGACTCACATGTGTGAATGGGCAGCCAGCGGCGCTCTTCACAAAACTAGACATTTGATGGGGCTATAATAACATACATGTTAAAGATGGAGATCAATGGAAGGCAGCTTTCAAGACCAATAGGGGACTATTTGAACCCATGGTCATGTTCTTTGGACTCACAAACATGCCAGCCACCTTCCAGTCTATGATGAACCACCTGTTCCAAGAATTAATCAATGAAGGATATGTTACAGTCTATATGGACAACATCCTTATTCACACCCCTCAAAACATCACTCTACACTGTCACATTGTGAACAACATCCTATCCACCCTCAAAAGAAATGATCTGTTCCTGAAACCCCAGAAGTGCCAATTCGAATCTGAATCAGTGGAGTACTTAGGAGTTATCATCTCTGAGAACTCCATAGCGATGGACCCAGTGAAGGTCGCTGGCATCAAAGCCTGGAAATGACCCACAACCCTGAAGGAAGTCAGACAACTGCTTGGCTTCCTGAATTTCTATCGCATGTATATTAGAGGGTTCAGCACCCTCGCCGCACCACTCAATGCCCTAGTCACATCCTGCATGAAAGGAGGAAGATTCTACTGGGACGAATCTCACCAGGAAGCCTTCAACACCCTAATCAAAGCAGTAATCACAGCACCAGTTCTCTGCCAGCCCCAATTTGAAAAGGCATTCATCGTCAACACGGACACCTCAGCATATGCCATTGGAGTGGTGTTGCAGCAACATGATGAAAAGAACAAATTATGCCCAGTTGCATTCTTGTCGGCAACTCTGGATGAAATGCAAAGAAACTGGGACATCTACGACAAGGAGCTATACACAGTAGTCTGTGCACTCAAGTACTGGCACCCATACCTGGCTGGGTCACACCATCAGACCCTAGTCCACACCAACCACCACAACCTCCAATACTTCTGAAAACCACAAAACCTAAACCACAGGCAGGCATGATGGCACCAAGAGCTTGCAGACTATGACTTCAAGTTGGTGCATGTGCCTGGAAAGAAACATGTCCCCGCTGATTTCCTGTCACAACCCTTCGGTGTAAACTAGGGCATGACACGGGTTTTGGGGTGTTTTTTTTCCCACGGTCCCTGGAAGGTCAGATTTTCGACGAAATTCTTAGTTGAGGAG
>QLOZ01005057.1:0-10411 GCA_003314065.1 Lactarius sp. MG50 | reverse complement strand
GTGTCGAGGAGGAGCGACGAGAGGCAGACGACGAGGAAATCGCACTTCCCCCCGGCGCATATCGTGACTTGAACGAACCGGATGGTGACACAGAACCGCCCTCTTACCGTGGCCACACTCTCAGTTCCTTTGACTTAGGACAGGGCGGGTACCTTGTACGTTCCTATCTCTTTCCGCCTATTGTACAAACGCTAACGCTGGTCGACGTGTCCCCGCCCCTGGGCAGAACGATAAAAAATTACGGGCCACGCCGTCACCTGAGGGGAGTGCAGCCGCATCCCGACGCCCGAGCCAGCGACAACAAGAGAAGGCGCCAGAGGGCCGGATACCACGCGCGGTTGTTGACGAAGCCGCAGGTACTGTCGCCGATGCGGAAGTAGAAGGGGATGGCGCGGGGCCCATCGCAGACGCGAACGTAGGTGCAAGTATGAGTATTGGTGGGGATGGTCGTTTCCACGAGGGCATGTAATACCGCTTGCCGTCCAAATAATTGGTTGGTGGCTTTCTTTTCTTCGTTGTTTCTGTCTGCTGTTTTGTGATCTTTTCGCTATAATTGTTCTTTGGCTTGGACGGTTAGAGAGGTAGATTCTCGAGCTGCTGTTGTGCTCATGATCCACTCTGGAATCTGGACTGGTATCGTATAACTACGACCCTCGGGTTGTGTGTAAAGACTAGCCCCACGGTTTATTTTGTTAATAATGCATGAACCGTCAACTTAAGCTCGTCAAGTCCGGCGTGCGTCCGCGATGGTTGGGATGTTATCTCGGGTGCTATCTCATCTTTCTGATATTTGGGATGCAATATTACACTCTTCACGCACACATTCATCGAAGAAATGATAGTTATCCTGCCAATTGCAGTGGGGGTATCGCTTCCCATCTGAAAGTCGAGATCGAACTTGCAGGGACATGGTTGGGCATGTTCAACTTGGACGCGTGCTATCCGGCGTTCTGGCTATTGTACCCTTCACTGAATTGACCCATTCCATGGCGGCATGCTTAGTGAGTGGTTCCTTGTAACGACTCGAGGATGTACGTCTGTTGTTCGTTGATAACTGGGCTCGTTGTGCTGAGTAGTCAAAGGGAAACGAAAGATGAAGGACCCATGGATCCGTGGGGTCAGAAAGCCACATAAGGATCGCGCCAGCTTGGGACTTACTAGTTCCACCAAGCTAATGGGTAGAACACACACTAGCATGATGGAACTATTAAGTCCCAAGCTACACTCATACACAAGGGGCTGACAATTGCTGCAGCCAGGTCTTGGGACTCGGAATGAACGCGGCAACTGAAGATGGAGGTGGCACGTGTTCATTCCGCAAAGCCTGGCAGCGATGGCCCGTGTCGCAGTTTTGACAGGTACATGTACATGAAGATTGCTGTAAGTTGATATTGATCAGTCTACAGCGCTTACACCTACCCCAGCCTAGGCAAACAGCCTGCGCCCCCTGGCCCTGCTAATGCCGATGTCCGCCTGCCCCAAGATCTCTCTGGTGACACGGACCTTTCCAGCGTCTTCCAGCGTCGACCCTCCTTAACGCCAATCTCTGCGCAGCCCGGGATCTCTCCGGCGGTACGGACCAACGCCAACATGTCTCTCCCTCCCACTCCGCCACTCCCATGCTCAGATCCTGAGTCGTTGGGTGCCGCTAGCCTAGCGGCGCACAATGACTCCGGATCTGCCACCTGGGGTGCGCGTCAGAGGTGTAATATCACCAAGGGTATTCCTTCTCACGCTCTCAAGCGCGCTGGGTCTACTGTAGTTTATCTGCCTATTATAGAGGGGCGCCTGAGTACGAAAACAGCCCACAACCCTGATCCCACCCATCAGTAACACCTTCTCGCCGTACCTCCCCAGCAATTGTCCCCTAGTTTCCATGTCCTCGACAACAGCTTCTACTTCCAACTTTCAGTTGATTCTCGATGCATTAGACGACTATGCTAAGCAAACTGGCATAGATCTCACCAAAAATCCCTTCCTCGAAATCATCCAGAACTGCAATTCACCTGATTCTATCCTCCAGCTACTTCAGGACAAAGCACAGGGATTCAAAGACTATCGAGACGGAAATCATAAATTGATCAAATGGCTCAGCCCCGCAGTGCAAGTCCTCCATACATTTTCTGGTGTTCTTAGCGAGGTCGTTGGCCTGGTCAGTCCCACGGTGTCCTATCTGATTGAGCTCTTACGTCTCCATCAGGTACCATTCCAACCTGCAAAATTAATCTTTGTTGGCATCGATGCTCTCCTCACGGTATCGTCTCCTCATCACCTTCGATTGAATCCTTGTGAACATCCAGTTACATCAGGCCGCCATTGGGGTCACTGCAAGTTATGATGCACTTGTTGACCTCTTCGAATGTGTTGGAAATTTCCTAAATCGTCTACGTATTTATACCGAGATTCCATTCAACACTGCGATGACAAGTATCATTGTGAAAATATTAGTCGAAGTCCTGTCTGTACTCGCCCTAGCGATAAAGCAAATAAAGCAAGGGCGGTTCAGTAAGTGGCTTGTCCCTCATACATATCTCGCAGCTGAACATGAGACAGAGAAATTCGCGAAGAAACTGTTAGGGGAAAGCGAGATCGAATCTGTACTACAGAGATTGGACCGACTCACCCAGGATGAGGCTCGGATGACGGCGGCACAGACGCTAGAGGTCGTTCATGGTCTTGTAAATAACATGAAAGTGGTCATGGATGGTACGTAAGCCTCGCTTGATTGACTGTCTACGATTGAATAGACGGTTGTCTGTGAAGATGGAAGGGCATCAACAGATCACATGCGGCAGGCTTTGGGTATGTTTCGTCTCTGTGAGATGATTGATGTCTTCAAAGCTGACTGTCGATACTAGTTACGATGCATGAGATCACGAATGAGATAAACCAGATGAAGCGTTAGTCCTTGGTTTCAACGATGTAGCCGATGCTTACCTTTGTCTTTCAGGTGACCAGTTGCAAGAGAGAATACAAAATTGGCTCTCTCCTCCGGACCCATCGGAAAATCACAACATTGCGCGCACAGCTCATCACGGTGGAACTTGCGCATGGTTTACCCAAGGGAGCGCGTTCGATGAATGGAAGGCAACCGGTTCCCTCCTGTGGATCCATGGGAAACGTTTGTGTTTCTCGCCCCTTGCGCCCTTTGCAACTGCTGATGGCCTCCCGCCGCCGAATTTGGTAGCGGGCTCAGGGAAGAGTATTCTTTGGTAAGTGTTGCACTAATTCCATTCTACAACCGCGTTGAGATTGTCAACCAGCTCGACCATCATTCAAGAAGCAGAAGCCCTGTCTGACGCGGGATTAGCTTTGGTGTCATATTTCTACTGTGATTTCAAAGCTATCGCAAAGCAAGACATCCGTGGCATACTCACATCCCTCCTTTCCCAACTCTGTGCCAAATCCGATGCTTGCTACTATGTTCTTTGCGACCTATATTCGAGACACGATGCGGGATCACGGCAACCAGACTATCATGCTCTTGTCGAATGCTTGAAGAAGATGCTCACACTCCCAGGACAGCCAATGATCTATGTAATCGTGGACGGGCTTGATGAATGCCCAAACACTTCCGGACTTCCAACCGCACGCGAAAAGGTCCTGGACCTCTTGGAGGATCTTGTTATTCTCAAGCTTCAGAGCCTACGTATCTGTGTCACGAGCCGACCAGAGATCGATATCAAAATCGTTCTAGAGCCTCTTGCATCTCTCCGTGTATCTCTTCATGATGAAGATGGACAAAAGAGCGACATCCGTGATTACGTCAGTACTGTTGTCCACTTGGACCGAAAAATGCGGAGATGGAGAGCGGAGGATAAACAACTCGTGATTGATGCTCTCTGTGCAAGAGTGAACGGGATGTGAGTTGTCGTCACAATAGTGCCTCATCCCTTACTGAAATGTACAGGTTTCGATGGGTGTTTTGTCAGCTGGAAATGCTCCGCGGTTGTTTACCCGCAGCGATTCGGCGAGCACTCGATGAATTACCGGAATCTTTGGACGAAACGTATCAACGCACTCTACTTGGTATCGAGAAGCAGCAACGAGATTATGCTCATCGCCTGTTCCAATGCCTCATCGCGGCAGTTCGCCCGCTTCGCGTTGAAGAGCTAGCAGAGGTTCTTGCGATTCGGTTTGACCGCGGGCAGCGTCCGGAATACCACGTTGACTGGCGCACAGAAGACTCACATGACGCTGTTCTACGTGCATGTACGACTCTAATCACGGTTGTCGACGTAGATGGGTCGGAAGTTGTCCAGTTCTCCCATTTCTCCGTGAAGGAGTTCTTGATCTCCGATCGCCTTGCGATCGCGGCAGAGGACCTTTCTCGCTATTACATTCTTCCCAAGTCCGCACATACAATTCTCGCCCAGGCTTGCTTGAGCGTACTGCTTCACCTGGACAACCACATGGACAAAACCACAATGGAGAACTTCCCGCTCGCGTTGTATGCCGCTCAGCACTGGTTGGACCATGCCCAGTTCGAGGACGTATCTTCACTGATTGAGGACCAAATGGATTGCCTATTTGACGCGGACAAGCCACACTTTTCGACGTGGCTCTGGATATACGATCTTGACGATACCATTCGAGAACCCATGTTTGGGGCGCACCCAATACAGCCGGAGGCTGTCCCATTGTACTATGCCACACTGTGTGGTTTTGATGGCCTCGTCGAGCGTCTTGTCGTTGCCCATCCAGGAGACGTCAATATGAGTGGAGGCTACTACTGTACTCCGCTGCATGCTGCGGTCGACAAGGGATATATCAAGATTGCACGATTGCTCCTTGAACATGGTGCAAATGCGAATGGCCTGGATGATGAGAGCTCGAGCCCATTACACTGGGCATCTCGAGACGGTCGCCATGAAATGGTGAAGTTATTACTCAAACATTATGCGGATGCCAACAAACAAGATACGTACGGAGAGACCCCACTGGATAGGGCGTCAACGGACGGAGAACTCGAAGTCGCACGCATATTACTATCCCACGGCGCGGCCGTGGACACACGTGACAATGACGGCTGGACTCCATTGCATTCAGCATTGCGATGTGGACATGTAGCGATCGCTCAATTGTTACTCCAACACGGCGCAGCCATGGACTCCCGTGACAACGACCGTTGGACTCCACTGATGTTTGCATCGGAATGCGGACATCTTGATGCCGCGCGACTAACACTCGATCATGGCGCAGATGTAAACGCACAGGACGCGGATTTGTGGACTCCACTGCATCTCGCGTCGTACAACGGGCATCTCAATGTTGCAGAGCTGCTGGTCCAGCGTGGCGCAGAAGTTGACAAGCAGAACAGGGACGGAGAAACACCGCTGTACTGGGCTTCAGAAGTTGGGCAACTCGAGATTGCGCGTTTGCTAGTCCAAGGTGGCTCGGATGCGAACTCGCGAAATAGCAACGGTTGGACACCACTGCACACAGCAGCACGAAATGGGCATCTTGGGATTGTTACCCTGTTACTCGAGTCGGGAGCGGATGTCAGCATGCGGAACGGCAGTGACGAAACCCCCTTAGATCTGGCATCTAGGAACAGGAAACTCGAGGTCGCGAGGTTCCTCGCCGAGCGCATGGGACGTCAACTTGACACAACATCAGAAGACCCGCTTCCCGGTCTTGTGCAGTCCTCCGGGAGTGGGGAAGGCACTCTGTCAGACACCGCATCGGAAGCGGGGGTTATAGAGGTCCTACGGTCATTACTCGATCAGGGAGCAGATGTCGATGAACGAAATGAAAGAAACCAGACTCGGTTGCACATCGCATCGCAGGAAGGAAAACTCGAGGTTGCCAAGCTCTTAATCCAGCACAGGGCGGACGTGAATTCCCGGGAGAGGTTTGGCTGGACTCCGTTGCATCTCGCATTGCGATATGAACACCTGGACGTCGCGCGATTGTTACTTGGACAGGGCGCCGATATTAACGCAAGGAATCGGGACCACTTCACCCCACTGCATCTTGCATCATACAATGGCCACCTCAAGATTGTACAGCAGTTACTCGAACATGGTGCAAATTTACATTTACGGAATAATGATGGCCGTACTGCCTACGAACTAGCACTAAGAAGAGGCTATCGGGAGATCGCCCGATTGTTGTTGGAATATGGCACGCATAGAGTTTAGGCTCTAATCGTACATAGTATCACGTTACAGATCCAAATAGTATAGTACGCTATGTTCTCGACTTTCCGATATAAAGCTAGATAATACAGTCCAAGCTCCCATACGCCGCGTAATTGGCTCTTTCTGATATTTTACGATATAACATCTGTTTCTCCTCTCTCAGAACGTGAGATGCCCAAAGTCCGTCGTACTGTGCTATTTGGTGACGGTGGAAGCGGAGGTTCGAGGAAGCAATAGAGTAAATAATGAACACGGTGTCTTAGAGTCCCAAGGCTGTAGCGTGCCATTCGAGTGCAAAATCAGGCAATTGGTTCGATTTCTCGATACCTGTTGTCGAAATCACGGTCCGAATACACGCTCTACAGTATCAACACAATATTACAGGATGACAGCAATACCCAGTGTCGCTTCTTTAACTCAACCATTGAGCCTTAGGCAGGCTCATGGCAGCATATACGCGCACCATCCTTCGGTGGCCCACCCCAGCCAAATACATGAACCAACTTCCACCCTTCTCACTGCCGAGGCTTGCCGCTCCGTCTGGTACGAGCATCCTCCAATTCCTTTCACGTAATACGTGAACAGTGTTTGTTGCATTGCGAAGGTGACGTAGCGCTGCAGCTTGCTGTGTCCGTGACATGGCTGTTTAATGGTTGGTGCCATGCCACCGATGTGTCGGAATGGTGTGGGTAGTGGCATGACAAGCTGCGTGATATCCTGAGCGGCTATATGCGGGGTGACGTTGTTGGGAGTGTCAGCATGATAGAGTTTTCAATGGGCGGCAGCTTCTTGCCGGCGCTGGAGGCTCGAATTGGCAGGGTGACAGGAGGGCGACATGGCGTGAAAACCTGCCTTTCTAACCACAACCATCGACGCAACTGGGAAAGTATGGGGAAATGGAAGTTATGGAAGAACGGGCGCATGCTCACCTGAAACCAGTCTCCCGCTATAAAGACGTCCCTATACCTAGATCTTGTCCGAGCCACAGCGGAGACAACAAGGGGGTGTGGTCGGCTCGGCCCGGCTCGAATTGGCTTGAGTCGCTCCTTATTTGGAAGGTAGAGGACAGGCTGCCACTATCAATGGTTTTCCTCTAACGACGGGGCTCCCGCTCATCCTGCTCACTTTGAAAACTGCATCCTTCTGCCATCGGGGTGCACATTCTCTGGATCTCCACTACACCATAGAGCACGAGCATGACATATAATGAAACCGGCGAGATGGACAGTTTACTGCAACGTGTGTACGTGACGCGTCTAAACCAACAGTGATCGCGACTCACGTCTTTTGATCATCTATCACGGTTACTGCCGCAGGCATCGCTCAAGTGCTCACATCTACCTTTAATCGCTGCAGAGCTCAACCTCCCTGACCCTCCCAAGAACCCGCATAAGCCAGTTCTTTGGCTTTCAGCATCCCGTTATTCCCACTTGACCCACCATGAAAGACTGGGTGCCCCCACCTGCTCAGCCTGTGCCTCCCCGGGATGCAGATTCCCCGCTGTGACAGATGGGTCTGCCCGACCCACCGGAGCCGAGCCGGAGCTACAGCTAGCGACCGGCCCACTGCTAGGCCACCATTTCGACGGCGCCATGTCATCCACGCTGAAATAGGAGAGGAAGAGGGGATGACATCCACGAAGCAAGGAAGTTACGGGACACGTAGAAACGATGGACAATGTAAGGGGGAGAGCACCATGATCTAACTCGGAACCCAGAACCACTCCAGGCCGGTGCGACGCTACCTCCCAATGCATTTCTGCACGCACGCACCGCCGTCAATACCATGCTGCCACAGTGCCACCACCTTTCCTATCAACTCCTCAGGGACATAATGTGTGTTTCCATTCATTTTTTTTTTGGTTTATGCCCTTCGATACGGACCACCTATGGGCCACGTCCCACCTCCCTCGACGAGTACAGCACACGACTTTCGGGGAAGCCGGCGACGACGACGAATGAGGCCCACCACAGCACGCATCACCACCGTGATACCGCCCCTGCTTCTCCCTTTCCAGCTGCGACAACAATGACGTCCACCATCACTGTACGCATCACCAGGACACCCCATCCATCCGAGACGGCTGTGACAGCGAGGATGACGTTCGGCACGCGTCATCAACGTCACGCTAGGCCGTTTCCATCCTGCCTCGACTGAGAGGCGGCAGATGAAACGGACCATCACGATGACAGGGGATCACCTCTCCTCCGCCTTCCTTGAGGCGGCCGATGACAATGACCACGATACGGGGTTGTTTCGACCTACCTCTTTGAGGTGGCAGATGATGGCAACCACAACGCCCCGCCTCTCCTTGGAGCTAGTAGACCACCATGACTAATGGCTATTACGTGGGGCCATCCCCTCCCTGCCACTTTCGACGTACAACGACGCCGCAACACGTGTGTACCCGACGGGACAGCAAAGGGGACGAAAATACAATAGAGTAGATTGTAAAAATACTTGATTCTATGTAATTTTTGTTACAACTTCAATGCTGGACATGGACCAAAGGGTTGGACGCGTTCATCGGTGCGTCGTCGGCGCCCAATCCGCCCGAGAGGGCTAAGTAAAGTGCGCTCACCTGGCTCGGCTATGACTAGGTCTGCAGCCGCAGTAGAAGATTCGGGAGGGGCTGGGGCAAACTGGAGCGGTGATGACAAATCAAAGGAAAGGGAGGCTGGCCCGAGGGAGGCCACTTAGAAGATGTCTAGAGTGGCGGGCCACTGAGGCTGCGTAAGAGAGCTGATGCTTGCGGTTGCGGAATCATGATGGATGGTGATGTTAGTGGAGAACTTAATGAGGTATCCGCGTTCAGTTCGCCTGCGTTCAAGTCGAGCACTGTCCGAGATAGTAATCCTATCCTTACTACTAGTATCTTCGTCAAGTACGGAGCCTCCGAGTCAAGCATGCTTATTAGTACTACGGGTGTCGCGTCGGGGTGTGCCTCAGGTGTAATATCACCGAGGATATTCCTTCTCTGCCTATCATACTCTACGCCCCGAGTACGAAAACAACCCACAACCCTGATCCCACCCGGCCCATCGTGTACCTCCCCAGCAGTTGTCCCCTACTAGTAGTTTCCATGTCATCGACAACAGCTTCCACTTCTAACTTTCAGTTGATTCTCGATGCATTGGACGACTATACTAAGCAAACTGGCATAGATCTCACCAAAAATCCCTTCGTCGAAATCCTCCAGAACTGCAACTCATCCGATTCTGTCCTTCAGCTGCTTCAGGATAGAGCACAGGCGTTCAAGGACTATCGAGACGGAAATCATAAATTGATCAATTGGCTCAGGCCTGCCGTGAAAGTTCTTCATGCATTTTCTGGCATTCTTAGCGAGGTCGTTGGCCTGGTCAGTCACACAGAGTGGATTCTCCTCATCTGATTGAGTTCTTACGTCTCCATCAGGTGCCATTCCAGCCTACAAAATTAATCTTTGTTGGCATCGATGCTCTCCTCACGGTATCGTCTCTTCATCGCCTTCGATCGAATCCTTGTGAACATCCAGTTACATCAGGCCGCCATTGGGGTCACTGCAAGTTATGATGCACTTGTTGACCTCTTCGAATGCGTCGCAAATTTCCTAAATCGTCTACGTATCTATATCGAGATTCCATTCAATACTGCGATGACAAGTATCATTGTGAAAATATTAGTCGAAGTCCTGTCTGTGCTCGCTCTAGCAACAAAGCAAATAAAGCAAGGGCGGTTCAGTAAGTGGCTTGTCCCTCATACATATCTCACAGCTGAACATGAGACAGAGAAATTCGCAAAGAAACTATTAGGGGAATGCGAGATCGAGTCTGTACTACAGAGATTGGACAGGCTCACCCAGGATGAGGCTCGGATGACGGCGGCACAGACGCTAGAGGTCGTTCATGGTCTTGTAAATAACATGAAAGTGGTCATGGATGGTACGTAAGCCTCGCTTGATTGACTGTCTACGATTGAATAGACGGTTGTCTGTGAAGATGGAAAGGCATCAACAGATCACATGCGGCAGGCTTTGGGTATGTTTCGTCTCTGTGAGATAATTGATGTCTTCAAAGCTGACTGTCGATACTAGTTACGATGCATGAGATCACGAATGAGATAAACCAGATGAAGCGTTAGTCCTTGGTTTCAACGATGTAGCCGATGCTTACCTTGTCTTTCAGGTGACCAATTGCAAGAGAGAATACGAAATTGGCTCTCTCCTCCGGACCCATCGGAAAATCATAATATTGCGCGCACAGCTCATCACGGTGGAACTTGCGCATGGT
>QLOZ01005056.1:0-11999 GCA_003314065.1 Lactarius sp. MG50 | reverse complement strand
CAAGCTCACAAGACCAAAAAGACCCAAAAAGACCACAAGACTTTATGCATCTAACTGATGTGACAAGCCCAAGCACTCAGGGGAGTGACTACCCCCACCTTGTTCTAGACCCAAAAACTTCACCCCACTAAAGGGGTCATAGCCAACCATTCAGTGGGCAAATAGTCCCCAGGGCCTGCCACCTGGTTTCCTATCATGGCTGTAAGGCTGCATCTGGCTCATACTCCATGTGCTTAACCAGCGATCACATGTATGTTTCCCCAGGATAAGTAGATAAGATTATTATGTAAGTGTGTGTGGGAGCCGAAGGAAAACTTGCACATGCTTCTGTGTCACCATGCTCTGTTGCATGGCTCATGGGAAGCCCAGGTAAGGAGCCCAGCCTACACCAATCCACCAGCTCCAAGGGGCCAGGGAAGTGGGGTCAGCAAAAGATAAGATAAACAAAGCTCACCTTTTGGGAGGGTGATTTTGCGTGAATGATAAAGGGAGCTTGTGCATGATAGATCTTCTTCTTGGAACTCACAGGTGGGCAGGGCCCATAACCTGTAGTTATGCAGCAATGTAAATACGTATGCTACCTAATACAGTAGCAATAACCTTTGGGGTGGTGTGTCAACCAAAACAGGTAACATATGACATAAGTAGATACTCACTTCAGTTATTCAGTCAGAAAACTGAAGTGATATGGTGCAAAATAAAGTCCTTAAATATGCAACAAAGAGTGTGTAGTCGGCTGAAAGACTTCAGACTTGCATCAGAGAACAAATGAGCAATATAGGAACTAATATGAAGCAATAAAGTGTAGTAAACAAATGGAGAATGTGCAACTTTTCAGTGTCTTTGATCATTACATACAGACTTATCTAATCTAAGATATCGGAGTGGTAGTGCCATGTGGATAACCGCACTGTCCCGGTCCCCAACTCCAGGCTGGTCCAACAGAAAGCACAGGGGGATGCGTCCACTGCTGACACTCTGACACTCCCATGACTCACATGGGAGTTAGCTTACTCATTCCCCCTTTTGCTTACTTATTCTTGAACTACCTACTGACTTGCATGGGCCTTGGGCCAGCAAGCAGTGACATGGCCAAGGCAAGGGACATGTATATAACAAGGGCAAGCTTGGGGCTTACTCCCCAAGCTTCTGCTTAACTCTCAATTATGCACATCACCTTGCATTGTAACTATCAGCTTGGGTTACAATCCATCTGCTTGCCTTATCTCTCCCCTCTCATCTCCTTTACACATGATCTCATAAAGGTTGGTGTGTGAACTTAGTAGCAACAACTAAGCCCTTACCCCAACCCTTACTCCTCCTTCATCAAGTCTTGGTTCAAGTCTTATAACTTGCTAGGACTTCAAGTTGTCTTGTGTTTGATGTCAATGCCCTGTGCATGGGGTAGCAATGTGAGCCTTGACAATATATGATGATGGAATCCAACATAAATAAGTTGTCTACTATAGACTGTCCCAGATGAATAATTGCAGGTGACACAGGGGTTTGAGGGCACAGCCCCTGACAAGTTAATGGCCATGCCTTCAGCATGCTTGCATTGACATGCATGCCATAGGCAGGGTTGCAGGGTTGCAAAGCAAGCATGCAACCCATGCCAAAGGCATGAACATCAACTTGTATGAATTACTGGTGGACAATAGTATTCTCCAAGTCTCTTCTGCACAAGACTTGAACAATATCCCCCAGCAAAGCAGGCTTTATTTAACAGTGGTCATCACTGTAATGTTTGGACCAAAACAAGGTATGCACAACATCAAGGACCTCAGAATTGTGGGGTCCAAATTTAGCAAAAGAGGATTGATATGTACTTACAAGCACATGGTTGCCTTGCTAGCTCACAGTGAACCATTCCCCTGATTGAGACGGGTAAAAGGCATAAAGGTCATTGAACATTTCAAAATTTTCGACTGACATAACAGGCCAGCATTTCAAAATGACGCAAACCAACATGTCCCTGCCACACTTCTCACCGGAACGTCGGTCCTACAACGAAAGCTCAGAAGCACTCTACATATAACCCATTAACAACGCTCGAATAGCACGTAAAACGATGGAACTGACTGCGGTGAACGATTCCCGGGCCTGACTCGTCGTATTCCTGCTTTGAGCACCACAAGTTCTGGAAAGTGCTGAGGGAGGCAAGAATCGAGCCACCGATCCACACAGAGTACTTGCGCTCTGGCGGCGCGACAATCTTAACCTTTACACTCGAAGGAGAGAGCGACGTCAACTCCTTCTGCATACGATCTGCGATACCCGGGAACATGGTCGTGCCACCAGAGAGTACAACGTTGCCATAGAGGTCGCGACGGATGTCGAGGTCGCACTTGAAGATTGAATTATATCTATGCATAGACACCTTGGTGAGGGGAATTCCGACACCCCATGGTCAACTCACGTCGTCTCGTGGATACCGGCAGCCTCTAGCCCAAGGAAAGACGGCTGGAAGAGCGCCTCCGGAGCACGGAACCTACGTATAATGATAAGATCCACGACGCTTTTTTAGGTGGGAGAATATACCGTTCATTGCCAATCGTAATAACCTGCCCATCGGGGAGCTCGTAGCTCTTCTCTAGAGCCGAAGATTGAGCTGCAGTCTGCAATTCCTGTTCAAAATCAAGAGCGACGTAACAGAGCTTCTCCTTGATGTCGCGAACAATTTCACGCTCGGCAGTCGTCGTGAATGGGTAGCCCCTCTCCGTCAAGTTCTTGATGAGTAAGTCGGTGATATCACGACCAGCGAGATCCAGACGGAGGATCGCGTGTGGAAGCGCAAAGCCCTCATAAATGGGCACAGTATGCGAGACGCCATCACCAGAATCAAGTACAATGCCAGTTGTACGACCAGACGCATACAAAGACAGGACAGCCTGGATGGCTACGTAGAAAGCTGGAGCATTAAACGTTTCAAACATGATTTGCGTCATCTTCTCGCGGTTCGCCTTCGGGTTAAGTGGTGCCTCGGTTAGCAAAACGGGGTGCTCCTCAGGGGCAACCCGGAGCTCGTTATAGAACGTGTGATGCCAGATCTTCTCCATGTCATCCCAATTTGTGACAATGCCATGTTCAATGGGATATTTCAAAGTTAAAATACCACGCTTAGACTGAGCCTCGTCACTTTGATGTGTTAGTAACACTGATGTTTCAGCATGCTTATCGCACCACAGCTACTGACCCAACATAAGAGTCTTTCTGACCCATACCAACCATGACACCCTGGTGACGAGGACGACCGACGATCGACCTATTCGCCAGTGCCTAATAAGTCGGGGTCACGCGGGGACGAGAGGTATACACACGGGAAAACGGCACGAGGAGCGTCATCACCTTCACAAACAAGTCAAACCAAAACGAGTTCAGATCTCAGAATCCGTGCTCACCAGCAACTGGAGAACCGAAATTAGTGTGGGATATATATTAATTGGAACAGATGTAACTTACACCCAGCCTTGCACATGCCAGAACCGTTATCAATAACCTAAACGGAATAGTGATTACGAACCCACTATGTGGATCAGGAAATATACACACGAGCGCAGCAACTTCGTCTTCCATCGTGATTTACTCGTATAGTGATAGAGTCAAGGCGGTGTGATGGACACAAAACAAGGAACTGGACGAGGGCGCACTGCAGAACGACAGACAACTCCGGCGACGGTCAACTCGTTTAGGGCAGGCAGGCCAGATCACGTGAAGAGCCAGCCACATTAACTGTTTTCAATTTTGCCTTACATTTGCCATAGCTCCAACAGAACACCTCACAAATCTTCTACAATAGGTCACACACTGGCATGGGCATCACTGTAACCAGTTATCATCAGTGCCACTGATCACAGCTTTAGGGCTGCACACTGTGTCTGTGTATTTACAGGTGTATGGGTCCCATATTATGGCACAGACTGCAAGCAGTGTGAGGTGCACTAGAGAGGGTGGTGCAGTAGTGAGCATTGAGCAGGTCAGCATTGAAGGCAGGGAGCATGAGCACCATCAGGCTGTGCATCAAGTGCAGGTCTTTAATACAAGTGTGAGGGTGGGTAGGCCCAAGCATGGGATGGCTGGTGTTGCTGGTGCTGATACTGGTGCCATCACCACTGTGATGCTGCTGCTGCTGTTGCACCCACTGCTGGTGGGGCTGGTCTGTGGTATCTCACCACCAGCACCTGCAAAACAAAAAATGTCAGTTGTAAGAATATGTATAATTTCCAATGGCAGCAGTGGTAAGGACCACATGAAAGTCTGAAAGAGCATTAATGTGAGGCATATCAACTGCTTTGCTGGCAGCCAAGCACTTGCAAACAGCCAACAAACAAGGTCCAAATATATTATTAATAATAAATTTTTAATAGGTTAACATTATTAATTAGTTTGTAAAAGGATTGGCCTTAACTGGTTTTAATTGGTCTTGTTAAGTAGTAAGAATGCAGCTGAATGCTAAAATTATCCTAAGTTCACAAACTTTCAGGGCCAAATCAAAAAATTTGTCTTGACTAACTTTGACTTTATGATGATTTGGTCACTGTCAAGTGCATCAAGTCACCAGGACCTTTTGCTGATGATTGGGCCCATTTTGGTGAAGATGTTTGAAGTGGTCAAATTGTCAAAAGAGGGACCCTGGTTACTAAGGGGTCAGAAGTATAGCATTTTGAACTCGTGATAGGAGGTAAATTTTTTTAGGTCCTCATTTCCTAAAGTAATCAAAATCTGTGCCAAAGTGTCAAGCCGTTCAAACCGCTTTACGCTTTAAGTGTAAGTTCATGTATCGATGCTCTTGCGTATTCTGCCACGCCCGCGTGTTTATATACGACCATCGTCGCTGTCTGGACATATCTCTTATCAATCTTCCCCTTCTCCCAGGCTGAAAAACATGCCAGTCACTACGTCTTCATGGACACCGCATTGTTACCCCCCTACCCGCCGCTCCGATCATATTGACTTGTACCAGAGCGAAGCCAACGGTGAAGTGAAGGTTTCTGATCCATATGCATGGCTAGAAAAGGACGGAGAGGAACAAGAGAGATGGCTTGCCGCTCAGGAGGTTCTTGCGCGAGATTTCTTAGACACGCATCCAGATCGCTCCATCCTGGAGGAGGAAATCAGAGCTAGCACCGACTATGAGAAAGTAAGCTCTCTTAGTTCTGTGAATACATGGAGCTATCGCGTATGGTGGTTCAATGCAGTTCGGTTCACCTTCACTGCGGGACGACGGTAGATGGTATTGGTCGTACAATAGTGGCCTGCAGGCGCAATCAGGTCTGAGTTTGCCTCTACTTTGATTGCGTCCTGCCTACTGATACCTCCTGAGTAGTCTACTACCGTTCAAAAGATTCGGAGCTCCCCAATTCTGTTTCTGGACCTGGTGGTGAAGTGTTCTTCGACGTACGTCTGATATCTGCACTTCGCTCAACTACGCCCACCCCACTTCTACGCCTTAGCCGAATGTGCTCTCGAGCGACGGATCAGTCTCTCTGAGTTCTGTATCTTTCTCGCGCGATGGCAGATGGTTTGCCTATGCGCTGTCCCGTTCGGTACGTCGCTTAGTCGTAGACACTATATAAGACAATACCGTTTTCATAGGGAAGCGATTTTACAAATATCTATGTTCGCTCCACTGAGCATCCACTAACTGATGCTGAGAATGACTTGCGCCTCGCTGACGAGCTTCGATTCGTGAAGTTCTCTCCGATCGCCTGGACGCACGATAGCAGAGGGTTTTTCTATCAGGTCTGTTTCCCTATTATTTGATTCATTTAGATCGATGAACTGTTCAGAGGTTTCCCGATCGCTCGTTGCACGATCCAGCGGACTCGGATAAGGCCGGTACGAAGGCAGGCGGTGACAAGGACGCTCAGCTCCTTTACCATAGAGTCGGCACTGATCAATGTACGCCACCTTGTATCATTTACACTCTACTTGATCAGTGAATTTCCACAGCCGAGGACATTTTGGTGATGAAGAATCCTGATCAGCCAGAATGGCTGTGGGGTGCCGGGATCTCAGAGGTTGATGGGCGGTGGCTTGAGCTATCGATTTCCCGGGATACGTCGCGGGTATGCTTCTCGAACTTTTCATGACCCTTTGATGAACTGGGGTTAGAAAAACCTGCTTTGGCTTGCAGACCTTGGAAAGGGGCCGATAGGGCCAAATCTTAATTGGATCAAGCTCGTGGACGAATTTGAGGCCGAATACAGCGTGTAGGCCCTCGAATATATTCGTCTCACTTACTCATCTTACGCTGTTTCAAGTATCGGAAACGATGGAGCAAAGTTCTACCTTCACACGAATGTCGAGGCGCCGCAATATAAGGTCATCAGTGTCGACGTTGAAGCATTTCGTATTGCATCTGAGTCAGGCCCCGTACATATCAAAGACTTTTGCAAGGACCTCATTCCCGAAGACAAGAATGCACATCTAGAGGACGCCTCAATCCTAGGTCACGATCGGTTGGTGACTATCTACAAGCGCAATGTCAAGGATGAACTCTACATCCACGATCTTAAAAGCGGCAGACAACTGAAACGCCTTGCCCCAGACCATGTCGGCACCCTCGCTGCATACGGGCGGCGCAAGCAACAGTTTTTCTTTGTGTGGCTGACTGGCTTTGATACCCCCGGTGTCGCTGCCCGTTATGACTTTGCGGAGCCAATTGGAGGGACTGCCCATGGGACATGGAAGATCTGGCGCGAGACGAAAGTAGGTGGCCTTGCAGGAGGAGGCGGGTTTCTCGTAGACCAGATATGGTATCAAAGCAAAGACGGTACTAAGATTCCCATGTTCGTGGTTCGTCACAAGGACACTCCTCTCGACGGCACTGCACCTGCCATCCAGTATGGTGGGTCTGAATTCTGAACTCCCGGAGCGATAATACCGACGACGCCGGAAGGTTACGGCGGTTTCTCCATCTCAATTGGACCCTTCTTCAGTCCATCCATCCTCACGGCCATGCGTGCATATGGTTTCGTGCTTGCCGTGCCAAACATTCGCGGCGGTGGCGAGTTCGGTGAAGAATGGCATCTCGCAGGCACACGTGAGCGCAAGGTGCGTTTTTGTTTGGGTGTTCTGTAAGGCACGATAATTGGAAGACTTGACCGGGAAGGTAAACTGCTTTGACGACTTCATCACCGCATCGTGAGTCGATCTTGACACACCAAGCTTGGATAAACGTGACTTCGCAATTTCAGAGAGTGCTTGATCGAGAATAATTATACGAGGAGGGGTCGAATTGCCATCAACGGTGGCTCAAATGGCGGTACGCTGTTCCTACCCCTGATCCTCGAACCGCGGCTCACAAGCAATCATTGTGCCTCAATAGGCCTTCTTGTATCAGCCTGCGTGAATCGCGCCCCTGAGGGCCTTTTCGGAGCCGCCATAGCTGAAGTTGGTGTCCATGACCTCCTCAAGGTACCACTCTCATGTCCACTGCTATAGAACGCATTCACCATCTTCCCCCTATAGTTCGCCGATTTCACTATTGGACACGCATGGACTTCTGACTATGGCAACCCCCATGACCCCCACGACTTTGACTTTATTCATCCGATCTCGCCAGTCCACAATGTGCCAGCCAACAAAATTCTTCCTCCGACCCTGCTTCTCACTGCCGATCGTGCGTTACTTTTCAACCTGACAGACCCCAATCGTATCAACCGCTCAAATGGTCACAGATGACGATCGCGTTGTTCCCATGCATTCCTTTAAGCTCGCAGCAACACTCCAGCATGTCGCGAGCGGTAATCCTCACCCTCTGCTTCTGAGGCTTGAAATGAAGGCTGGCCATGGTGCAGGCAAGTCAACGGAGCTAAAGTGAGTGTCTATTCAGGCGATCGGATGGGCGCTCTGACTCGGTTCGCAGAATTAAGGAGGCAGCCGACAAGTGGAGCTTTGTCGCACAAACAATGGGACTGAAATGGCGTACGGATGCTATGAGGAAAACAGAGATGTAGGAATGCCCCGCGATCTCGTCTGATCATCAATAGATGTGTAACGGTCTACTCGTTTACCTGTGTCGCGGCGTTGGTTCTCGAGAGGGTATCTCGGTTTTGAGCACTCGATTAGTTTTCGACCTCGGCGTTGGAGCTGCCATTGGTTCTGAGATCGTAGACATAGAATAATGGCAATCTCAGCACACATACCATTCGTGTTCTCAGTGACGTAGAATCGCCTCAGGATCATGATTGCTTCCTCACGGCAAAACCCGTCTGTGGCATCGAACGGTGGGTGTTTTGGATGCCAAAGACTACCCTAATTGTCAACCCGCGAGCAGCAGCCGTACCTCCTCGAGGACATACCTCTTGTTCACCCCTAGGACGCTGCCACACCCTCCAAATCGTTCATTCGCGCAGCCGTAGAATACTCGTTTGATCCCCATTTGACGAAGTGCAGAGGCACACATGATGCAGGGCTCTACGGTGACGTAAAGTGTAGTGTTGGCGAGAGGGTATGCCCCACTGGCGAGTAAACCAGGAGGCGTCAGAGCAGGGTCGGCAAGAATGGCGTCAATAGCCTCGAGCTCAGCATGGCGGGTTGCCTGCATCGTAGTCGCGCATCAGCGAGTGGAACGTTCGGGGGGGGTGTACAACAATACATTTCGGAGTTCGTTGGTGCGATTACGTGCCCTGGCAATTGCCTTACCGTCGCGTACGAAAATGCAGCCAACAGGCACTTCACTGGCCGCCAAGGCTTCCTCGGCCTGCATATGAGCACGTGTATTATTCCAATGTAAATATGGGCGCACACCATCTCCATAGCCTGAAGCATCCACGCCAAATGTTCATCGGAAGCGCCCTCAGGATAATCTGCGTCACCTAAGACCATCGTCGAATGGGGTTCCTCTTCTCGTTCTCGTTCGCGGCTGGTGACTTCATCCTGCCTGCGTGTTACCACGGCCACGTGCGAGTCGTAATGACAAGCGCCGCAGTGATCAACGCGTGTCTTAATGCTACGTCTACTTTCGAATTCCATATCTCTACCCAATTCCCGGATCGTTCTCTTTCCGCATCGCCAACTTGCACTTCCTGTCCTTTCCACCTTGGGCCCCCGGTTCGCATCAAACATCAAAGACACGTCCCTGGTAAACACCGACATTCCGTATACATACGTCCGCGTCGTCGACCCCGAAACACGCAAACCCTTACCCCCAAAGCTTCTCACAGAAGTTATCGACGATCTCGCAACGGAAACCCAACGCAAAAGGGGAGATGGTCCGCCCAAAGTCTTCGTCACGCAATACGCGCAGCTTGTCGCGCCGCCTTCAGAAGCTACGGGTGGTTACGCACTCGTGAAGCTTATCGACCGCAAAGAGGCAGCTGCGCGCGAGAAGGCCCAGCGTTTGAAGGCTCGGGCCAGCCGGAGGGCGAGCGAGGAGAAGGAGATACAATTTGCATGGGGCATTGGCGCCGCAGATATCCAGCACAAGCTTCGCAAAGCCCGCCAGGAGCTCTTGCGCGGAGTGCGAGTTCAACTTCTGTTCGCGCGCAAGGCCACTGGAGGCGCTCAACGTGATCTTGGGACCAAGGCGAAACTGAACGCGCTGGTCACGCAGGTAGTAGAAGCACTAGGAGATGTGGCGAGGGAGTGGCGAATGCGGGATGAACGAAGAAACATGGTAGTCGTTTATCTGCAAGATCCTCAGCGACCGATTCCCCATAAATCGGTACTTGCAAAACAGGCTAGCATGCAATCTACTTCATCTGATGCTGCTCAACTTGAAAGTCAATAGCGTATGAAACACAGGCACTTTACATTATGACATTAGTTGCTCTAAAATTACAACCCATTTTACCCTTGTACCAGCTCCTTCGGAATATTTACGGAATCCTTGTCGAGCCACCCCGAACTCCGCCACCGACCACGCAGGGGTAAGCCTTTCCTTTTGACCGTCGGAATTCGATGTGGGGCGAAACGTGACCGCACTCTCCGCCCAAATGAGTATGGCCGTGCACCAAGGTCCATCTTTTCCTCAGATAGGATCTCCTCGTCCCGTCCCACAAGCCGCAGCTTGAACCCGATGGGTAGCGCGTATCCAGCACTCCTCACACTCTTCGCAATCTCCTCGAGCTCGGGTGTCCAGCCACGCGGCTTGTGACCTGTAAACAAAAGTTGCTGGCGCGCCCTGCCCAGAATGCGATTCCACCGCCAGCGCGATCCTGGGTGGGCACTCCGTGGAGCCATCCCTGGCCAGCGACTGACAAGGCTCAACGCTGCGTTGTAGAACCTCGCATCTGCCGTCGGCGGTGCAGGTGCAGTTTTCCATTCCCAGCCCTCGTTGCGCGCCCGTACGGCGGCTTCACGTGCCTTGTCAGCTGCAAGCGGCAAGGCACGAAAGATCTGCATCCCCTTTCGCAGGGCTGACATGGCGCGCCTCGGGTTACGCGGACATGGTAGTAACCTGGGCGATTCGGCACCTATTACGCCACGACAATGAACACCCCCGGCAGTTTGCCAGCCCTTCGTTTCATCCGCGTAGAGCTGGAGCATCGCCGTATATGCGTGCACGCTCAAGCACCACGGTGTCGTGCCGCCGCCCTGTAGGCTCTTCTCTTCGGCGGCACGCGCAAGCGTCCAAACGCGGCCCGCAAGCCCACCCTGACCAGCTTTGCGGAGCGCGTTCAATGCGACAGCGAAGAAATGAGGGCCAAGGGCCACGCCGCGTGCAACGCTGGTATGCCAACTGGACATGAGTTCTTCGTGCGTTACACTTTTTTTGGGTAGTTCCAGTCCTGGAATGACACGCGTAATCAGAATGGCCACGGCATCTGGGCGACCAGTCGCAACAAGATGCGCCATGTAGGTCGTGAGCAGCGCGTTGTCCGGTTCGAGAAGGCCTTTCGGTTTTGGAATGGTAAGTTCATACTTGCAAGTATCTTCAAGCAGCCTGCGGAAGCGACGACGGTTACGTTCAGATTGCGAGTTAGTTTGGCTTGGCTTGTTTTGCGGGCGTTCCTGCAACGTAGCGGGTGGGAAATGGGGTATTGAGAGGTCAACTTGATCGCCAGGTATTCGTCGCCGCATCATCCGCAATATACTCTCCGTGATGTCGTTGCGGCGCATGAGCGTGGAACCCCGAAGTAGAATATTGTAGGTGGTTATATTCGGTGCGAGCGGTGGCTTGCGGGATTCCGTCATATGATGAAGAACACGATCCGCGAGTGTTAGAGAGTGGCGAAAGCGCATCGCATAGTTCAAGAGTGCATTGTATGACTCTAGATTCAGAGCAGGGAGCTGATCAGATATGGGGCCGAGGGAACGCCGGTCTGGGAGGGTGGAGAGGAGATTGAAGAGTACCCCATGGAAGTAGCGAAAAGCGTTACAGGATCGCCGCTCGCCAGATGGCAGAGTAATCCACACGTTGTGTTGGCATTGCGGATAAGAATATAGAACTTTGATGAGCGTCGCCAGGTTAGCGTATGGGATCTTACGGGCGTCGAGCGCGCCGGCGACGTTGGCTAAGGCCTGCGATGCTTCGTGGAATAGTGGATCGTCTACATGGGCACAGTGCTTCTCCAAAAATCTCGTGACGCTCTGGAATAAGAAATGCGAATTGCGGTAGGGTAGAAGCTTGAAACTGCGAGAGGGGGCTTCTGGGATCTTCGACTGGACGAAGGTCATTGTGTCTGGTGCCCCCACTCTCTCAGCCTCGGCTGCGACGCGAGAGCATGCTTGCCGCAGTTGGTAATCTTTGAGAAGAAGGGCTAGAAGAAGAGATGCGACCAATATCTCTCCTTGAACCAGGCAAGCGCGGAGAACACTTTCATACATGCCAGTTGTGCGCTGCCAACGATGCTCACGGGCGCTATGGAGGAGCCGCACCGCGAAGCGAGTAAGTGGGTCAGCGGGCATTACGTTCTGAAGCTCCAAAACTTTTGGTCCAAGTGGCACCTTGATACGTGGGACAAGATTCCGCAGACGATTGTAGATAGGGCGAGGCGATTCTGGACTTGCAGAGGGATGTAACTGACGCAAAAGAATGTTGAACGAGAGTG
>QLOZ01005036.1:0-26233 GCA_003314065.1 Lactarius sp. MG50 | reverse complement strand
TTTCTACGGTTTTGCGGACGCTGCATATGCGAACGCAGAATACAAATCCGTATCGGGTTACATCTTTATGGCCGGTGGAGGTGCCATCACCTGGCGATCCAAGAGACAAAACATAATCGCACTCTCCTCCACAGAAGCCGAATATATTGCATTGGCTGAAGCCGGACGCGAAGCAGTATGGTTGAGAAATCTACATGCCGAATTGGGCTTTCCTCAAGAATTCCCCACAGAGATCAGAGGCGACAATAATGGAGCTATCGCATTGGCGCAGAACCCACAATTTCACAACCAGTCGAAGCACATTGATATTAGATATCACTGGCTACGCGACAAGGTGCAAAAAGGAGTGCTGCGTATTGAGAGTTGCTGAGATCCAGAGCAGACCGCCGATATCCTGACCAAGGCGTTACCACGTCCCAAACATAACCGTCACACAGCCGAGATGGGATTATTGTCAGTCTGAAGGGGAGTGTTGGGATATGCCCGAGTAGACCGGCAGAGATAAGATAAGATAATACTCATATGTTATGTAACGCGTAGGATTGCTCTTAAGGAGCACGCCCTCATATAGGGGCGAATGGTATTCTCTGGTCCCGTCTCATCCCCGTATCCTCTGAATCATTAGATGGCTTTTTATGCTGGGTCTGTTTGCTTGAGAAAGTCACTAGAGACTTTTTGAAGCAAAAATGTACTTTATAAAGTCCCTAAAGTATTGAGAAAAGTACTATAAGATCTCACAAAAGCTGTGTTTAATGTTCACAAATTCAATTTTCAGGGCCAGGGTAAGAACATACAGCACTGTATCTAACTACTGTGACATGTGATTCACTTCCTCAGGCTTTACAGTGGAGATATTGTCGTAATGCAGGTCCACCAGCTCCTGTCCTGCACCTGCGTGGCACTCTCGCAACCACCCAAAATGGCCACAATGTGCTCCTGTGATAGGGCAACCTACCTCTCCAAGGCATCCGAAAATGTTCCCATGAGGGTCCAGCACTCCACGCTGTGGACGCAACTCTCCACATGCAAGCACAGGGCCAGTGCACGCGTCCTCACGATCGGGGTGCAGTGGGTGTATAGCTGTATGATGGCATCGCCTAGATGGACAATGGACAAAAAGTCACTGTCAGCAGAAACATGGATCGTGCGGTTGCGGGATCATGCGCATTCGCCATGTGTGCAGCTGTTGTCATTGTCACACCGTTGCTGCAGCCGCCGCCATCGTCATCGCCGTGTGCGCTATCACCTCTGCCGCTTGTCGCATAGCGCCTGCTGCTGCACCCAGACCACGCACTCGAGATTGCGCCCACACCATGTGCGCAGCTGCCGCTGCCGCCACCACTCCCATCACCGCTCATCACGCAGCACCTGCTGCTGCTGCTGCTGCATGTGCCGCCGCACGCGAGTTTTGCTCTGCACATTGGGACTGAGAGGGGCAGGAGAGTGAGTTTATCAGCCACCTTGAGGCAGTGCATGTAAGACGGGGGATGCAGGCGCACCATACCTACATGTAGCCATTGCTGTGGCTCGCAGGCCCATCACGTCCTAGTGGGCTCAAATTCAAATAGGCATGCGCTGCTTCCTAGAAAGAAGAATAGGGTCAATTTGTAGTTGCAGATTGACAGTTTCAGATGGAAGGGGATGAGCATACCTGGCCACGGAATGCTTCAAACGGATCCATCACCTCCTAGGAGGGCGCACGGTATTTGCTCAGTTCGCTCGTGCTTGGTGTGCTTGTAGATGACGCTGGTAGCGGGTCGAGTGTCAAGTGTGCATTCTCGTGATAGCTCTGCATGTAGTGAACTGTAGAGCTTCAGGTTGTCAGATTGCAAATTTTGGATCTTGGGACAACGAGAACAAAAAATGCGCAAGAACACACCTTCACCTGCATCCAAGGGCTGGTGATGAGTATGGTGCATAGTGGAGTGAGCAAAGAGATGAAAATACGCACGCACTAACTTTCTCGATCTTGGCGAAAGTATCCGAGGAAAGGGTGAGAGATGCCATACCGTGGGGACAGGTCGGGTAAGCCACAAGGCACAACTCTGTGAGACGGGGAGTGGTACACACCGGTCCATGTCTTAGTCTTACCTGTGCGTTGCATTGTATGTAAACACGTTTCAGAGAGTGTGAAGTGAATATGTTGCTTCTCCCCGTTGGCAATGGGAATGACGCGGTTGTTACCCTGTGGTGTTGTTACCGAAACGTGTAATGTGAATCCCGGGAAGAATCCCGATTGGTACGAATGCTGTGGAAGTGGTTGGTGGCTGCACACGGGGGAGAAGCGAGACGTACATCGGCCATGCCTGCCACCAATGCCAAGTCCACGTGCGCAGTTCATCCATATGTGCTCCAGCATTGACCAACAATGACTTTGCAGAGAAGGAGTTGACCATCAACGTCCTGAGTTAATAAAATAAAATAAAAAAACCAAGATAAACAACGGACCACCCTCCTCCTGCATGAAGCGCAAGCGAGGGAGGAGGGTTCTCGTCATCAGTCATTGCCCCATTGCCTTCATCATCAGTTTCGTGGGCCCATCGTTGTCGGACCCGAGGTGGTGGTGATGGTGATTGGTTGGTTGTTGATTTTGACAGACCAGACACGACACGTGTAACAACAGCACGTGACAATAAACAAACTTGATGACTTAGTCACAAAATCGACTGAGGGATATTGTCCTCGTGCGAACTTGGGTGCGTCCAGGGACTTTGCTTCGATATCTCAATCTTGTATGTGGCTAGGTAATGCTATACTCCCCCTCCATTGCTATCTGGCAGCTCCAAGCCCGAGACAGTGCAGCATTACGCACGACGAGCCGTACCTGCGCTTCCTTGAATGTTTACTCCCCATCATGCCTCACCCATCGCCCGACTCATTCTTTTTCACAAGTTCGGGTTCCGAGGCGGTTGAGACTGCGCTCAAGATGGCGCACAACGTCACGCACAAGCAGAACATCAATGGGCTCCAGCCGTGTGCCAGCCAAGGCCGTGCCCTCGCCAAGAGCTTCAAAGCAGCTCCCCCACCCCCAAATTTTGTAGACACAGGGTAGAAGCTTGGGCGGTAATGCCTCCCAAGCGACTGGTGTATTTTCTTTCTTTTCTTTTTATTTTTTTCACTAACATTTTTTCTATTGAACACTGCAGTAACGCTATGCAGCGACTGCTCCCCAGAGAGGGTGGCCGCCTCCTCGTGCCACCACGGCGACACGCGATGGACCTGCGAGCCACAGCGATGGCTACATGTAGATATGGTGCGCCTGCATCCTCCGTCTTACATGCACCGCCTCACGGCGACTGACAAACACACACTCCCGCCCCTCTCAATCCCAACGTGCGGAACAAACTCACATGCAGCGGCATGTGCAGCAGCAGCAGAAGCAGGCGCTGCGCAACGAGCTGTGGTGGGAGCTGCAGAAACGGCGGCGGCAGCTGCGCACATGGCGCGCGCGAACTCGAGTGCGTGGTCTGGCTGCAGCAACAGCAGGCGCTACGCAACGAGTGGCGAGGCGAGAGCACACAGGGTGCGCGTGTGTAATCGCGGTGCGACGGCGACAGCAGCTGCGCACACCGCGCGCGCGCGATCTCGAACGCGTGGCCTGGCGGTAGCAGCAGGCACTGCGCGACGAGGGGCGGAGCCGCAGAGGCGAGAGCGCACACGGCGGCGACGATGGTGGCGCCTGCAGCAACGCCAACGGCGGCGGTGGCGGCGGCAGCTGCTGCGCACACGGCGCATGCGTGCGATCCTGAGTGCGTGGCCTGGCGGCGGTATGCACAGCAGCAGGTGCTGTGCGACGAGCGGTGCACACGCGTGCTCTGATTTTATTTGTTATAATACTTGTATAGTACATGTAAGCCTAAGTCCTTTTAAAAAAAGGAAAAGCATGCAAATAAAGCTGAAGTTCCTGAAGTCCAAAGCAGAAGTCCGAAAAAGCTCAAAAAGTACCATAACAAAAGTCAAAGCCCAAAAACCCAAAGTCAAAGCACTTGGAGTTTTCCTGATGTATTCTATTGCATCACAAGTATGTATGGTGTAGCTACCGCAGAAAAGTATATGCTTCGGCAATGCAGTGTGAATGCTAGACGGAAGGGGTCGCCTGATATTCCCCCCTCTTCTTGGCGCATCTGCTTTCTAGTTCGTTTCGACCGCGTCAGGGAGTTGCTTGAAAGCTTCTTCGACTTCCCATGCTCCTGCCCAATACTTGACTTGGCACTTAAGACCTCTCCTTTCGCCTTCCTGCGCGATACGATGCTCCAATGCTCTGAATCTGCGACAAAGCGCCATATCCTGGCTGAGAAAACAATCCAGTCAGGATTCCTTCTTACTACTACATTCATGATGTGACGATACCTTCTTAGTCTCAGTACGGGACAGAAATCATTCGAGCCATCTCCAACGTAGATGATGCGATCATAGTTCGCACCGTGGTGTTCGAGGAACGCGTCGAACTCGTTACCTGCGGAGATGCCCGCGCGTGAGTGCCACACATGGCGAGTCGAACGATCTGCAAAACCAGCGAAGTCACCTTTGCAAATGTTCGGGTCGCAGCCTACCGGGCAGTTATGTTGTGGTCCGCTGGGATCGACGTGTGGTCTGACCTTGAGCAACCCGGATGGGTCCCACTCGGCCGGGTTGGCCACTATTTCTGTGAAGAGGTCCTGGAGTCCTTTCGACTTGTGGTGGGAAAGCCAGTTGTTAACTAAACTACTCGTCAAATCACACGGCGACGGCGGACCGCACATACTTCAAGGATAGTCGAGATATAAATAGAGTTGGCGCTGGAGAGACAGAGAAAGGTCGTCTGCGGATTTGCTGCGGCCTTTAGCGTCTTGACGCCGCGGATCATCGCAGGGTGCTGACTGAGAGATTAGTGCGTTGCACAGGGCGAACCTAGGCTTGAGTGAACCCACAAAGGGCATGATTCGGAGCGCCCCCTCGATGTCTTCTCTAGTGAAACCTCGCTCATGCAATTCTTGCAGGGCAGGGGCACTACCAGTGGATAGACATTAGTCAGAAAAAGAGTGCGTCATGTCAGAATAAACAGTATGGTTACAGAATGTCAGTCCACTCAGATCCGGCTCTCATGCTCATGCTCAGACTCTCCAGCTTTCGACGTATGTCTGGTGCCAACACTTCAAAGACCCATTTATCACAATCCTGATCTGCCATTGACCTGCAAGTTATTGCGGGCCAGGGTCATTTCGGGGTCAATGATTGTGGAGATACAATAGAGGATTATGGCATAGGCTCACCAATCAAAGTCAAAAATAATAAGTTGTCGTTCAACTTCTACTTGCTTCAAGTTGGACATGCTGGATAGACGCGTCAGTGTTACGGTCCCTCAAGTCATCCTACTTGTATACAGCCCAAGACGCACACTAGTACTACCAATGTCCACCACTAGTAGCTAGTAGTAAGAGTAATGGTAATACTGATACTGACAAACAGAGGCGTTCAAATGAGGTCTCATGGCTACTAAGCGAAGGAGCGTTTGTCACGTGGACGTCACTGGCAGTCATGTGATATCGTCGCCTGACTCTGACCGACGCCAAATTTGTTGGCGGCCCGGGAGGTCGAAGACCTTGCTGTAAAATAGGACCAGTTGTAAGTAGTACAAGTTGATTCGAAGTACATCGTTCACGGCAAATATCATTCTGTATCCCTGCCACGTTCGTTTCCTCCTCTGCGTTATCGTTATTCCGGTTCCCATGGTTGTCAGATCTTATACGCCCTATCAAGCGTCATTTCACCCCGTTCCTGACCCTGCAAGAAACAGAGACTCTCGATGTGGCTGCCACATTCAGGTCCAAGGCCCCGTTGGGCGAAGGTGGGCAAGGTGAGCCCGGCGACTCGGAGCAAGTTGAATTGGGGCTCTTTCGGAAGTCCCTCCTGTTGTCGTGGATTGCGCTCATAGAGACTGTCCCATGGCTCGGTATCGCTTCTTTCACCACCATTCAGGACCAAAGAGACTCAGTGTTTGTCGTGACCTGGCTATTCGCAACCGTTTGTCCCATTGTCCGACCAACGCCCACACCGTACCCAAAAAGGAGAAAAATGGTCGACAAAGAGACCTTGCTTTGCAGCAAGATGATGTTAACCTGACTGCAGAGCAGAATTTTATCAATCTTTTCCAAACTGCAGAAGATTCTCGATTCGCAGTGTATAGAGGTCGTCGAGAATCAAAAGGAGAGCGACGTCGGTAGGAAGGCATTAGCAGACAGAACTAAAGGTAAATAGATCGTGTTCCCATTCTATATTGCATCGCACGTATCTATGGTGTAACTACCGCACAAATATATATGCTTCGGCAATGCAGCGTGAATACTAGACGGAAGGGGTCACCTGATAACTCCCCCCTCTTCTTGGCGCATCTGCTTTCTAGTTCGCTTCGACCGCGTCAGGGAGTTGCTTGAAAATTTCTTCAACTTCCCATGCCCCTGCCCAATACTTGACTTGGCACTTAAGACCTCTCCTTTCGCCTTCCTGCGCGATACGATGCTCCAGTGCTCTGAATCTGCGACAAAGCACCATGTCCTGACTGAGAAAACAATCCCGTCAGGATTCCTTCTTACTACATTCATGGTGTCACGATACCTTCTAAGTCTCAATGCGGGACAAAAATCATTCGAGCCGTCCCCAACGTAGATGATGCGATCATAGTTCGCACCGTGGCGTTCGACGAACGCGTCGAGTTCGTTACCTGCGGAGATGCCCGCGCGTGAGTGCCACACATGGCGAGTCGAACGATCTGCAAAACCAGCGAAGTCACCTTTGCAAATGTTCGGGTTGCAGCCAATCGGGCAGTTATGTTGTGGTCCGCTGGGATCGACGTGCCGTCTGACCTTGAGCAACCCGGATGGGTCCCACTCGGCCGGGTTGGTCACTATCTCTGTGAAGAGATCCTGGAGTCCTTTCGACTTGTGGGGGGTGGGCCAGTTGTTAACTAAATTACTCGTCAAATCACACGGTTACAGCGGACCGTACATACTTCAAGGATAGTCGGGATATAAACGGAGTTGGCGCTGGAGAGGCAGAGAAAGGTCGTCTGCGGGTTTGCTGCGGCCTTTAGCGTCTTGACACCGCGGACCATCGCAGGGTGCTGACGGAAGGTTAGCGCGTTGCACGGGGCGAAGCTGGGCTTGAGTAAACTCACAAGGGGCATGACTCGGAGGGCCCCCTCGATGTCTTCTCTAGTGAAACCTCGCTCATGCAATTCTCGCAGGGATGAGGCACTGGAAAGACATTAACCAGAAAAAAATAAATTGTCATGTCAGAATAAACAGTCGAGTATGATTACACAAGGTCAGTCCACTCAGATCCGACTTTCATGTTTTTCAGCTTTCGACGTATGTCTGGTGCCAACACTTCAAGGACCCATCTATCAGAGTCCTGATCTGCCATTGACCTGTGAGCCAGAGTCATTTCGGGGTCAGTGATTGTGCAATTAGGAGAGTATGGCATGTGCTCACCAATCAAAGTCAAAGACAATAAGCTGTCGCTCTACTTGCTTGGACATGAGTTGTATAGACACGTCAGGGAGATGGAAATCAGATAAGAGGAACGCTTGTCATTAAAATTACTATTTACGCGCGGTTTTAGCGACAGTAATCACGTGGACGTCACTAGTAGTCATGTGATATGGTCGCCTGACTTGTGACTTGCCGACAACGAGTGTTAAACCCGACTCATGGCCTTTTCAGAGCAGAATTTCTCCAGTGCTCTGGCGACATGGAAGAGTATTGCGAACTTCCCTTCCTATTTTGAAATCCAGAGTTGACTGGATCATTCTAGGTATCAATCTTTCCGAACTGCAGAAGATTCTTGACTCGCAGGGTATAGAGGTCGTCGAGAATCAGAAGGAGAGCGTCGTCGGGAGGAAGGCGTTAGCAGACAGAACTAAAGGTAAACATATCCACATCCGCTTTACAACGCGTGTTCCCATTTTAGCACAGACTTCAAAAAGATACCCGACGAAGAGAAAGTCAACGCTTTCAAGGGCCTGTTGAAGTGTGCGCTCGTCCACTATCGTTTTCATATGCATTCATCCTCCCTTCTGTTATAGCGTATCAAACCGAGATTGATAACCTCACGAAACGCTCCAAGTTGGCAGAGAGCGCATTCCTTAGCGTGTACAAGATCCTGGCAGAGGCTCCCGATCCCTATCCACTCCTCGAGGCTGCCGTTGTGCGTCCTTACGTCTATCCCATGCGACCTTTCCCTCACTGCTTTATTTAGGACCAGACAGTGAAGATTGCGGAAGCCCGGGATTTGGAAGACGAGCTTCAGCGTGTCAAAGCTGAAAATGCCGAATTGCAAGGGCGTGTCTCCGAGCTTGCGAGTATAGAAGCTGCAAAGAAAAAGGCTGAGGCCCGAGCAGAACAACTAGAAGAGAAGGCGCGTCTGATGGACTATACTCATGCCCTGAACTTGGGTTGACCTTGGGATAGATGGATGCCGCAATTCAAGAGCGAGTTGTTCAGAAGGAGAATGAGCTGAACGCCACGTATGATGAGAGGATGCGCAATTATGAAGAACGGTTCGCTACTGACCTATTGTACGTCCGCGTTGGTATTGAGATACCTCCAGAGAACAGGACTTGCAGCGTCAAGCTTCTCTCTTGAAGGATCAGCTTCGTGATTTGCGGGTGTCTAACGAATCAACGGAGGCAAGACTCCTTGATCAGAGTCAGCGACTCGGTAAGTCCACTTTTCCACACGATCTCTTCCCCTGATTGCAGGCAGACCAGGAGGTGGTTGCCAAGTTGGCCGAAATGGATATGGTTGTCGCGGAACTGGAACGCGCCAACACCAGAGCCGCCACTGTCGAGCGTCGCAATGTAACGGTTTTTTTTCCCTCGTTGAATACTTTCTCAGGCTCATGTGTTCTCAAGGAACTCCTGCGCGCAGAAATTGAGTCTCTAAAGACTGGTAATGACAGGTCTGATCGGTAATTATATCTTCTTCAGTAGTTACGCGTGCTCTTACCCGACTTCGCCTCATAGTGTCAAACGCCTCGAATCCCAAGTGACATCCCTGGAATCTGAGGTTGATCGTCTGTCCCAATCTCTCAATGTGCAGAAAGCTGTGACTGCCGCGGTTGAGACCAGTGCCCGCAAAGCGGTGGAAGAGCACGCAAAAGAAGCTTCGAGCTCGGTATGCTACATGTATCCGTAAGAGTCCAGAAGCTAACATTATACCAACAAGGCACGAGAGATAGAACAGCTAAGGCAGTCGCTCAAGGGCTTTGCCGACTACGACGAGATAAAGAGAGAGCTTGAGATTATGAAGGTAGGGACATGATATGTATTGGTTTCGACACTGCTCCTGACATATCTTAGTACGTCGAGTTTGCTGGTCTCGAAGGCGACCTGGATGAGGAGGACGGGTTTACTTCGGATAATCAGCTGGGACTACAGCTTCCCAATCCAAATGCATCCAAGGCGAACACACACCCTACCAGTTCTCTTGAGGCCCTTTTAGCAACCAAAAACAAGCGTATCCTCGAAGAGTTGACGAGGTTCCGGGTGTGTCTTCTCTTTCTTTGCGGTGTAACTACAAGTGCCAATTCAGCACAGATCCTGCATAGCGAGCTCGAAGCATCGCTCCAGCGCACTCAGGACGATCTTGTCTCGACCAATCAAGAGTTAGAGAAACACCGACAGCTCAATGACCGATTGGAATCGGATCTACTAAAGCTCGAGCAACACGGCCAAGGTCGAGGTGGCCAACGAAACGGTGACACAAGTCCGGCAGATATTGCGGAGGACGATGTCCTCGCCGGGCTGGGGCTTGAACTCGGTCTAACAGCAAAGAATGTGCGTTGTCCCAACTATCAGCGGATCAAGCCTAACGCCCCCACTTTGCTGTCACTAGAAAGATCCCTCGGTACAAACGAAACCTATACCCTTCACATCCTCCGCCGATACATCTATTCTTCCCATTGTCACCAGCCAACGCGACCGCTTCCGACAACGTAATGCTGAACTCGAAGAGGTAGGCTTGGGACCGTACTGCTTTGCCATCACCCCATTTAGTATCCTCCTTTCCCGTGCAGGAACTTCGCAAACAATTCCAGACAATCTCGGAACTGCGCGCCGAGGTCCGAAGTTTGCAATCGGACAATTTGAAACTCTACGAGAAAGTTCGCTACATGCAGAGCTATCGCGAGAACGCACACTCGACTCTCGACCCGCTACCAGCGTCCTCTACAAGCGCACCGAGCGCAAGCGAATTGAGCAAATACAGCGCACGCTATGAGGAGGCGATGAATCCGTTCGAAGCATTCCGCGGCCGGGTACGCCCGTCCTCCCCCCGTCTGAATCCGTATATCTGCAACCTAAATTATTATTTTTCTTTTTTTGGAACTGTAGGAAGCAGCGCGTGCCTATTCGAATTTGAACCCGCTAGAACGGGGCGTTTTCGTGCTGACGCGGGTGGTGCTGGGTAACCGCCGCGCACGCAACGCATTCATCGTCTATGCCATTGCGCTGCACGCGCTGGTCATGGTTACGCTATACGAATGCACCAGGTCGTCTAGCACGCCGGTGCGAATGCAGCCGGTTCCGAATCCACTATGACGGCACGCGGCCGCGGCCGCGGCTCATTTCGCCTTGTCCGTCCTGTTCGCAGAGACGCGCGGGCGGGCCTTATTAGCGAGCAGAGCGAGCGTTTCATGTGACACGGGCCCACAGCATTTTGGCCTACATATGGATTACGGACCCTCTAATTATCACACTGCAAGAAAGCATTTCATTTATTAATTACTTGAGATAGTGCACGCCGGGAGGCAACTAAGCTAGGATGTTGTGGTCTTATGCAAAGAAAATCCTGCCCTAGATCTATGCAATATATAAGTTATCAACAAAGTTGGGGGTAATGCCATCTAAATCAAAAGTGGCGTCGCCAAGAACAGGTAAGTGCGGGATATGCAAATAGATCAAAGCATGAACAATGTCCCGGGCGGACCAGACGACACACGCTATCCGACTCTATCGACCCGATGGGTTCAGCGCCCACTCCGGCCACGGGTGGTGCCCTGTGCTTCGGGCGGCGCAACTTCGTATCCGACTGTGCCAAGGTTGGTAGGCAAGCGCGCGGTCTCGTCCAACACGTCACCAAACAGAAGGGGTGCTCCCTCTTCCTCCGCCTCCGCCAACACTGATGCCGCGGAAGCCGAAATAACTCTTTCCGAAGGGCGCAGGAAGCGCGGTGGTTTTACGAGATCGTTGAACAAGAACTTAAAAAAAACAGTGTCAAGGAAAAAAGCCCTTGGCGGCCCAAAAATTGTAGGGCCCAGAGTAGGACGCACCGTGCCGTAGACCAACAGACCGAACCCGACCACCTGCAAGAGCGAGATTGGCCAGACCAGGAGCTCCCACCCGAGCATCAAGCTGACGATCCAGATCGCGAGTGTCCTGCACGTGTCCGTCAAACTCCGAGCCGTCGCACTCACGTACTTGGTCACGCTCAAGCCAAAGAAGTTGAACAGGGCGATTGAACATGCAATGACAATGCCGGAGTAGAGCACGCTGGGCGTGTCGATGAGCTGGTGCCAACCTCGTACAAGGTCGAACCATGCAGCCGCGGGTGAAGACGCCGGGGGTTTGATGAGGGAAAGGAAGGGTAAGAGAATGATGATGGAGATCGCCCCAAAGAGGCCTTCGTAGCCAACAGCGAGAAGTGGTGGAACAGTATATCGCCCCAATATCTTCTCCTCAATGACGAACTGGGCTGCAGTGCTGAGGAACAGAGCAGTTTAGACATATAAAAGCAGGAATGCATGACGTTACTCACAAGATCTGTGCAAACAGGATGAAAAAGACACCTATGAAGACGCGAGGCCACGGTAACTCAGAACGAAGACAAACAATCAGAGATTTTAGCAAATACCGATGACGACCTTCGTCGCCTCAGGCGTCTCAATGGGCTCGTTCGCCGGCGGTCCATTGGCGGGCGTCGAACTCAAGAAGCTCACAAGAGACGGAGCAACCGGTTGGAGAGTATCCTTGATGAGAGAGCCACTGAACCCAACCAATGACACTCCAGCCATGACAGTCAACAATGAGAGCCATCTAAAGCGCGCGTTAGGTGATTAGATATCGAAAGTCAGGCAAGCGCGTACTGGTAGGCATGTAGCCTGCGGTGCAAGAACAGCACTGAAAGGACCCCAACGAAAAGCACCAGCGCTCCACGCGTCATCTGATAGATTGACACCGGTGTATACAACAAGCCAACATTCATGAGCTGCAGGGCCCAGTCGTACATATATGAGTAGCTGTACTCGGGGAGACGGGCAAGGGAACGGACCGTTGTTCCGGTAAGGTCACACAGAGCAGGCAGCCAGAGCAGCAGAATACGCCGACCCGTCAGTCTCTGGGGCGGAGGTTTCTGGGACTCAGAGAGGTCCTCGAGAGTGTCGTCGGGGGAGTCTTCAGGGAGCTGAATAGACGAAGCACGCCAGCGCGCCGAGAGTGTGGTGTACAGCATTGGGAGGAAACCTATACAATGCACACAATGTGAGTCGGTCCAAGCAAGGATTAAAAAAAAGGGAGAGGACGTACAAAGCATTTCACCAACTGATGGAGGAAAGCCGAGTCAGACACACAACTCAGGTAGGGGGGGAAGGACGTACGGAACATCTGGAGAGTCTGCCAGACTGGTTGTTCGTATAGGACGTGGCGCTTTGGGTCAGGATCATCGCAGTTCTCTACGCATTGCATGTCCTGAGCAGGTTTCCGCATAAGAACATGCTTGGAATAAGGGACGGAGCTGTTACCTGGTACTTGGACCAAAGGGAGTTGCAAGCACCCTACCAACGCAATATTTCGAACTGGTAGACTTTGAAAAAAAAAGGGGTGAGACGTACAGTGAGGATCATCCCCGTAATGAGGACGGGGATGAGGAAACGGTTTGGCATAGTGAGTGTAGGGGGGAGCGCACTAGCACTGGTGGAAGGTGCAGTTAAGGACTGGGGAATGCGGACTTGGGTACTTACGTCCGCAGCTAGTCGGACTGAGTCACGCTTCCATTCCTTCCACGTCGTGTTGTACATTTTCATTTCAACTATGGAAAGTGCATTATAAAATACGATTATCAACATGAATGTCGTCCCACATGCATGTACAGTATAATAATATCGCGCATTGCATTGCTAACTCGACGGAGCGTCCATGCGTCCATTCCTCTACATCCGACGCGCACCAGGCGCGCCCGGTCCTGGCGCCGATTTCCTCGTTTCCCAAAATTCGAGAGCCCTGTTCACGGCATCCAACGTCGGCTGCATGCCCTAAAGCCATTACCGTCAGCGCGACTGCTATCACTGTACAAAGGTAGACTCACAGTCTGCACCCGTCCCCGGTCAACTCCTGCCACCTCCGCAGCCCTAATAATCGCTGCCACCTTCTCAGGGGTTTTTGTCAAATAGCCTACCATGCGCGTCGCTTTTGTCGTTTTCTGGGCGAGTGTGGTAGGTCCGCCTAATGTCTCCCCAGCGGGGGGATATATCGCAGACCAGAACTGACGCAGAAACTCGTTCGCGGCCGTCTGGCAAGTGCGCATCTGCCTGAATATTTCTTCTGGGATATCAGCCTTGCGTTTATGAGCTTCTAGTCGCATAGCGACGTTCTTCGTCATGGACTCAAGTGCAGCTTCTGCTGCCTTGCGTTCAATCTTGCTTTGAGAGAGATGTGCCTGCCATCCTTCAAGATCACGTCTCATTTGTTGCAGTGCAACAGGTAAGTGAACGGTCTGTTGTTCCACGATTATGCCGTGATCATGAGAGTAAACGGCACGATCTTACGGGGCGTGGAGCCTGTTCAGCTGAGGTAGCGGCACCGAGACGCGCCTCAAAGTAGCGCTGACGATCTTGCATCTCCAACAAGATGCCAGCCGATGATTCAGGATTGTGTAGGTCAGCGAGATCAATCTGCCAGTAAGAACCATGCGACGACTGAACAGGGTTCCGGATGAGAGCTCGTAAGCGTGAGTATTCGGAGGACGGCGTACATCATTAACATCCCCTGTATCCACTCTCCGCCGCTTGCTGGTGCCTTCCGTGGATCTGTGGGAACGTCATCAGAACCCGGACGGGATGTTAAAGCAAATACGGCGCACACAGCGGACTTGAGCAGGCGTTCAGAATGTTCGTTAAACTTACGAATGAGCGGCAGTGCTCCACGCTGCTTCCCTGCTTGCATTGTCACGTCCTTCTCGTTTCCGGTCTATGGGAATGTCGTGAAATTAACACAAGCGTAGGAAGGGGTCGTGGGACACCGAGCTTCGAACCTCTTCATGGTCCTCACGAGTTGCTTCGAGGTCTATGAACACATCTACCTCGTCGTCTCGAGGCTTCCTAGGTTCCAACTCTACGAAACATAATATGTGTCAGCGGGATCAGCTGCGCCAGATCCAGGACGACACACCATCATCCGGTTTTTCCAGATACTTGTCAAAGATTGCATCATCCTTGACAACATGTTGAGTTGCTGTGGAACGGATGGAAGCTCGATGTGAATGGAAAAGCTTTGACTGAAAGTATCGTTTCCAAAATTCGGCCTCGGACAGCTGCCATACAGAAAATGAGACATGGAACAGAACGCGGTGATTGGGGAGATAGTACTTTGCTCGGCACGTTCTCATCATATGCCTTTGCGACGACGGGATACTCATCAAAGATATCATGTACGAGTTGTGGAGTAATGACAATCTTGACTTCGCCGCCCTCAACTTCCTGCGGTCTGGGGTCAACCAATTGACCTGGTCGGCCCTTCTTCTGGGAGTCGGAAGCAGCCTGCGCAAGCAGGAGATGCTGATACACGGTCTTACGTCAGACATGACACGTCCAGAGGACGAGCACACTGTACCCCCCACCTCGCGTCCCTCCCAAAACTCCGTTTCGGTGATCTGGCCGCTCATGACCAGCTCGCGATGAAGTGCTGCGAGTTCCGGCGTCTTGACCAGGACTTTTTTCCGTATGCGAAAATCATTGATGGGGTCGTTCACGGGTGTACCCCGGGTGCTCGAGACGGACTCGGCACGAGAGGTTGATGCGAGAGACGGCGCGGGAACAGGGGCACGGTGAGCAGCACCGTCAGGAGAAGGTGCAGTAATGGGGGCACTTGTCTGCGGAGGTTGCAAGGTGCCTGTCTCACGCGCAGCACGGTTATTGCTGATGATCGTCGTGAGCTGCGCCTTGAATGTCTCGCGTTCTGTGAGAGCCACAGGGGACGTGAATGTGAAATTGTGGCCGTTGCTATCATTCTCGAGGCCAACTTTGAGGCGTACTTGAGCTGCGCCTTCTTTTGAGGAGAAGAGTGCTGCAAAGGGGATTGTAAGAATGAATGGCCCGAAACCTTAGGTGAAATCGACAGTCAACGCACAGGAGACTTCAATATGTGCTACGCGCACTGCAGGAGCCTTCTTTCCATCCTGGGTCCATTGAAGATGAGCAGAAGTAAGCTCTAAAAGCCCTGGAATTTTTTTGTACGAGGCTCTGGCGGTGCAGACCGTCGACATTCAGGAGGAGCTCGCGTGCGTGCCCGGTGACTCGCTCCTCCTTTACATTAGATAAGCCAGTCGACTCGTTCGTTCTCCGAGTCTCTCTTTAACTTATGTTGGCAGCACTCGTCACTCGGCGACCTCTACGCGCTGCCATATCTCTCAGAGCGTTTGCGACAGCGTCGACTCCCTACGTACCCCCAGCTTCGCTCGAAAATGTGGCAGATGCACCCCCGCCCACCCACTTCCGCCCACGCAAAAAGACCAAGCCGGACTCTCCCTCGTTCTACACCTCCCGCGCGAGCTACTACGACCACCTCTACCAACTAGAAACAGCCCTCCAGCGCTGTCGCCGCGCCCTCTCCACGCTGCAGCTCCTCCCCCTGCCGTCGTTCGCCCGCGCCTCTCTCCCCCCAGCGCAGCATCTCTGGCGCAACCGCCAGAGCCTGACGACGATGTTCCCGGGCGCGCTCACGACGGCGCGCTACAGGCGCATGATCGGCGTCCTCGCCGACCTCGAAGAGTGCGCGCGCATCGCGTCGGCCGCGGGCCACGCCGCGCTCGCGGAGAGCATTCAGCCCGTGCTCGCGCTCTTCGAGCGACACGACAAGGCGGACGTCCTCGCGCGCGCGCTGCGCAAGCACGTCCCGCTCGACCGCCACGGCCGCTCGTACACCGTCGGGAGACGCAAAGAGAGCGCCGCGCGCGTCTGGATGATACCCGTGCGCGAGCCTTCCTCCCCCCCCTCCGCCTCCGCCTCGTCGACGCTCGGCGCGTGCGCCCCAGACGCAGACAAGGCAGACCTCCTCGCGCCGGTGGTGGACGACCCCTTCGCGCCATCGCCTTCCGCGCCGCACGTGCCGGTGACGACGACGACGGTGCTGATCAACAACGTGCCTCTGAACAAGTTCTTCACGACGCCGGCGGACCGCGAGCGCGTCGTGCGCCCGCTCAAGCTCGCGGGTGTGCTCGGTGCGTTCAACGTGTTCGCTATCGTCCGCGGCGGCGGCACGACTGGCCAGGCTGGCGCCATCGCGCATGGTGTCGCGCAGGGCATCGTCGCTCACGTACCGGATGTCGACCATATCCTCCGAAAAGGTAGACTGGCTTGGTTCCCCACCCCCTCTCACTCATTTTTGTTTTGTTTCTCATTCTTTTCTTCAGCGAAACTCATGAAACGTGATCCCCGCATGGTGGAGAGGAAAAAGACAGGTCTGGCCAAAGCGCGCAAGCGGGTGAGGTGTCCGTTCCTTCCTGCATCCCCTCGTTACTCACTACCTTTTTTTCAGTACGCCTGGGTTAAGCGTTGACCTTGGATTACTTGTTATCTTTCTCCATGACATTGTCCAACACCAGTACTTATCATGCCTTGTGTGATGAAACAGCAAATTCATGCATGCAAATAGCGTCTCGGATTGGTCATAACGAAAGAGTGATAATGTATGAAATTAGGCATGTCGAAACATAAAGACTTGACTCATGAGGTCCGCAACACATGATATACACCCAAGGTTTCAGTAGTGAATGCGATGCTTATTGGAAGTACAATTGTTGCGCCTCTGACTGGGCAAACTGGAGGTTGCATGCGGGACATTTGCGCTGCCGTGTTGAAATACGCATGTCTATGCATGACTTACAGAACGCTACCCCATCAAAATTTCAACGCTGAATGGAACAGTGGAGAACAAAATAAAGGCGCACTGTGCAGGCACTTCGTGAGCACTACCGAGCGCATGTTCTGCTTACACGTTGAACACTTGAGGATGCTCTGCGGACGGTAAATCAGGATATGTAAAGTCGGTGACCTCGATTCGTGTTTGGTACCCACCATGCATTTATCTACCTCTTTCTGTAGTTGGGCTTCTTTTTGGGACGACGGCAAAGCTGCCTTTCTCTGCCGCTCAGCAGCCACATTCGCTACTGATAGTGCCTCTCGAGTCTTCCTGAGATCGGTCGAGAGGTCTGAAAACTCTTTCTTCCCGTCGTCCATCGCCTTCCGCAACTACACGGGGGAAGGTTGAGCTATTTGTTTGAATGAATGAGCTCCAACGCCAACGTACATTCAAGAGATCCGTCTCAAACGCGGCGCGTGATACGCGAGCTCGATAGAGGTCTACCTCTAGGACCGAGACGCGGCTCTTAAACGACTCTGTTTTCGCATTGGCGGCGACTAAAGATTGTTCCATCACGGTCTGCCGGTTAGGTGAGTCCTAGATTGGCGTAGGTCTATGTCTATATATAAGTACATACCAGCCTATTTGCGTTCGCTTTATCAACGTCTGTTAAGTTGGAGACGTGCTTAAGGAGCTTTTCGTTGGTCCGCGCGAGATGCTTGTGTTCATTCTCGACAGCTTCCTTTTCGCGCATAGCTGCGAAGAACTTGTTGTCCGCCTTAGCTTTCTGCATCCCGAGAACGGGGTAAAGGATGAGTATGACCCTACGAAACGGTGGGACTCACGTCGAGATTGGCCCTCATGATTCTTTCTTCGGCAGCCGCCAAATCAAACACCTTACTAGTCACCTGGGATTGCAGGGACTCCCATGCCGCCGACAACTTTCCAATCTCATCGTACAATGCAGCCTCTGCGTCTGCATGCTGCGCATCTTGTAACTGAAGGGCTTTCACTTCCTCCTCTTTCAGCCTCAATTGTTCCGCAAGTTGTCGTACGTCTGGTGGTAAGTGCGAAGATTCACCGTACGTTGAACGAAATTGGGCGAGGAGTTTATTCGCAGCAGCTAGTTGTCGCTGGGCTTCAGCTTCAGCCTGTACGTACTTGGGGATGTCTGGGTGCTGCTTCGAAAGCGCGGCAAGCTGGTTCTCAAGATCGGAAATTCGTTCCTCGGATTCCCTGAAAGCTGGTGTTATGATAGGGGCCCGAGTTTCTTAAGAGAAAGACCTACGCGAGACGTTTCCTTAACTCTGCTGCGTCTCCAGTCCTTTCCCTTCGAAGAAAGTCAACGAGTTCATCATCTCCTGCTTTTGCCGCGAGTAATAGCTTTAGCCGGGACACCTCCGACTGATAAACCTCTATCCGGCTCTACGCCGACTATGAGCACTTGACACCACGAACCAAATAGAGCACATTTACATGGCACGATGCAACAAGCGTTTTGACTTCCTCTAGGGACTGCCGCTTGATAAGTTGCGCCTTGACTTCGCTTAGTTCAGCAGTCAGCTGCTCGCGTTGTTTGCGTAGCCGGCACCCTTCCTGGATGCGCTTCTCTTCTGCGGCCCGACGCTCCTTCTCCCTCTGGCACGATAGGGTTGAATATAAAGAATTAGATGAGAAGACTTGACGCACTAGTTCCTCGTCATTAGACTCAGTAGGTGATGGCATTTTTGAGTCCTCGGGAACAGGCAATTTGGCCTGGGTCTCCTTCTCCTTCAGCGTATATTCAAGGTGGGCAATTCTCTCAGTTAGCGCCTTGTAAATTTCTGTCCGTGAGACAGCATCGTTCGAGGGAACGCTTGCCTGTAAAGAGTTGGTCTATTTCCCCAAAGATGTAAACACGACGTACTGCACTCAATATACGGTATTCATGTCGCATGTTCAGGTTGACCGACTCGAGTTCCTTAATCTCGTCTTCGCGAAGTTTGGCGATGTCCTGCCATTTTTGCAATTCGCTGAAAGAAGCGGTTACAGGAACGACCGCAGATGTTGGCTGGTTTGGAATAAGACAAAAGAGTAAAAGTAAGATCAAAAAGCGCTCCCACCGATAAATTGGCCACTCACTGCAGGAGAGGACGACGTTCGCACTTCTTCCTTCACTACGTCTACTTCCTCCTTCCCGTCAACACCTTCCTCGTCATTCGCGGGCGCCTCCTTCGGTGGAGACTTCGCGCGACCATGGATTGCTTGGACGGTTCGACTTTGTAGTCGATCTAGTCGCACCTCAGCAGCGGCGAGGTCGGAATGGTATTGATCACGCTGTGCCAGGCAGTCCTTCAAATTTGATCTTGTCAACTCAAGCTCTGAACGCAACGCAATGCACTTTCGGATCACATGTGAACTTGTCCCATGACTTGTGAGCGAGGAATGAGTGACACACCTCTGTCTGAGAGCGCTGATATCGCCTATATATCTCATCCCCCATAGAATTGGCCCCATTCAACTGCACAAAGGCCGCAACAAGTTTGTGGGTAGATCGTGCCTTTTCTTCAAATGCTGCCGCAAGGGCGGGGCTATCTTCAGATGAAATGCGCTTGGAAAGACAAAATAAATCTTCGAGGCAATGAACACGGGCGATATTTTGCAAGCTGTGCACACGACTTACCCTCAGCTTCATCGTCCAAAGGTGGTGAGGGGTCGGGTTTTACGTGTGCTCTTATGGTATCGACAAGCTTAAAAGGGGATCAGGGTACCCAGCGAAAAGAATGGAACGCCCAGCGAACCTGAGTCCAACACGCTCCCATAACGGCGAGACTCGCCTCATAAGTGTTTTTAAGGCGCTCCAGCTCGGCGAGTCGAGTTTGGCTCCGCTCATTTTCTCGCGAATAGTGTCTCATGCGGCGGAAAATAGCCTCCTTACGGAATTGCTAAATAAAAAAAATAACGACCGTAAAATATGTAAGAAATGCGAATAAAATGTTAAAGCAAGAGGGGAGTAAGTCTCGGACAAACCTCCAAACTATCCTGATCACTCGGTTCTTCGTCCACGGGTGAGGAGGGATGTACATTGCCGTTGACAAGCACGGTGGTACCGTTGACTGACACGGCACGTTTCTTGGAGGGAAGAGGGTCAGGGTCTCCTAGGTGAGGACGCTTTCTTGATTCGACCTCCTGCATATAGGTAACAGGATGAGAGGGATATTGGCAGATAGAATAATGCCGTAGTAGAAGAGCTCAAGTCAAGTCAAGTCAAGCGGTGGCCAACGCCGCCTCAGTATGTTTCGTACTCCGACCGATCCATTTCCAAATTAAGTAATTACTCTACATCATTCACGTGATCTGTACCACGACACGTTCTACCACCGATCCTTGTTGCCTCAAATCTATCACCTCGCAATCAGCTGCTTCACCGTTACCTATCTGGGTTTCTACACAAGCAAGGTCCATCGGCTGTATGTTACAGATAAGTCAAAGTCCTTGACAAATAATCATGACGCACCCTATCTAATACGGTCATTGGTTGGTCTGCACACCTGCTTAGCAAAGCCCACAATATATAAACCCAGATGGAATGCCACTTACGCCAAACACCCTTGTTGTATACAATTCCCTGGTCGGCTCGCACGACGAAAGCGCGCAAGTTGCCGATATCTGGTCGATCATCTGGCCCATTCTTGGCAACCACGACCAGATATATGCTATCTTTATCCTGTCCCATTGGAAGGAACGCCTGGTTCGTGTATGGGTGCCTCTCCAATGCATTCAGCGTAACCTCCCTCGTTGTGCCATTCCTCACAACTTCCGCGGGCTGGCACCTGTACACGGATATCCCGGTAGTCGCACCCAGTTCATCTGGGTAACTGCTTTCGAGTAACGAAAGCTTGTGGTACTTGGTGGAGGTGCCAAAGTTCGCCGAGGTGACTTTTACAGAACGCGGAGCGCTGGCGATGTCTACATATGACTGTATGACCTGGCCAAACGGGGCGAACGCCTCAGGTGTGAGGGGCAGTGCCGGGACTTGTCGCCGACTTGGGCGAATTTCCTCGACCATCGCGTCACCGAGGGTCATGTCACTTGGATATATGTCCTCGAAGCTATGTATGGGCACTTGTTCGTCCGAGGCTGATCCCTTGCTGCCGAACACGCGTAGACGCTTGACCCCACCGTCCGGAAAAATCGTCAGTCGTACGTGTGTAAATGCACCTTTTCCAGCACTGTCTACTTGGAAGTATTGCTCGCGATGTGGACCGAGGTGCACTTGTGGGAGCACCAACGTCCACCCGTCCTCCTTGTTAGTCGGGGCCTCCTTCTCGGAAGAGGGATAACAAGTTGATGGGGGAGTATGCGACTCTGAGTGAGGAGGTATGTCCGAGTCACTGTTGATAGCGTGAAGTTCACAGTACTGAGGGAAATTGCCCTTGTAATGCGCTGTATCGATAACGACGTGGGACAAATAGCCGGGTGATCCCCTGAGAATTTCCTAAAGGCGTTAGATGAGATCAGCAACCAGCAACGTGCCAGCGCGCACAGCTTGATAATCGCCCAGTCCTTATGCGCTGGCTGCCTACTTCGTTTGGTCTCCCATCCATCACTCATATCCTTCCCTGAAAGGTATAAGCTATGGCCACAGTTCTACGCCACATGAACTAACCTCGACCCGGGAGTATGAGGTTAGGGCCTACACCAAAGTGCTGGTCCGACGTAAAAATGACCCTCCCCCCGGCAAACACGTGCGCCATGTCAAACAAGTCGCTCGGAGATTCGGGAAGGACGGGGACAACATTACCATACACGCGGAATCGGGCCTGTTAGGAATCATTGGATGTCTGTAATGAATGAATATGCATCGCCCCCACGACGGACTTACAATCCCGCCATCAGGGTACGAATTTAACTTGACGTAGTTGACGGCTCGTGTTTCGGGTATCGTGAAAAAGTGTCTCGCAGAAGGGCCTAAACCTACCCTTGGGAGAACTTCCGTCCACTGGGATTCGGGTCAGTGACGTCTCCTTAAGGTGCTGCTGTATAGTCGCACGCGTGCATCATGTACTTCGGGCAATTCCTGTCCTTCTGTGATATGCAAAACTTGCACGGACGCCCCAGGAGCCTCATTGCCTTAGGAAATGTGTCAAAAGATTTGTTCACTAACCCCCAGTGAACATACCGTTAAAGTGACTGGTGTCGATATCGAACCCTTTTATTGTTCCTGTCGTTCCCAACTTGATGATCGCCCTGGGACAACCGAGTTGAACTTGTTCTGGGGGATCAGCTCTCGAAACCCTTACCAGTCAAAGTCAGGATTGTGTCGACGAGTTTCCCAGCCATCGAAGAGAGCACCGTTTGGACCGAATTGCCCTTTCAGGCACTGTGCAGGCTTGGATGCGGAACGCGTGATCCATAAGACGGAAATAAGACGGAACAGCACATGTACATTATTACCTCTGGGAGTAAGAGGCGAGAAGCCTCTGCGAAAAACTGGTCGGATACGGACACGACTGAGCCACCAAGTGAGGCACTGGATAACTCTGAAACGGGGAAAATCTATAAAAGGGTGATCCGTGTCACAAGTGATACGCCACTGACCTATATCAGTAGTGAACGGATTTTGTGAAGAGTTGTCTGATAGAACACTCTCATATGAGGACATGATCTCGGTCATTGTTGCAGCCTGGCAGTGACCAGCTGGCATCCACTCGACTCGCCGACCGACCACGAGCTGACCCTGAAACAGTTCATCACGTGTAATAATAATCACATGAAAGTGACACTAAGTTTACTTAGTACCGACTCGACTGAAATGACTTAGCACTATCTTAACATATACTTTGATGATTGATCATCTCGTCGGTACTCCCAGTCCTTCTTGGAAACGCACTCAGGTACCTTTCATCCTCCCCACCCCCCTGTAACTCACTTTTGGCTAGGTTTTTCTAGTTATCTTCTTTTGGCTGTGGAGAATTACGTGGGGTGATGCGCGCGGACCTCGCATTCTTTGGATCCGGGCCTTAAACAGAAAGCTTAGTGCGTCGACAAACCTATAATCACAACTCAACCTCTCAACTTTTCTAGGCTATTTTACACCATGGCAGATCATTGTCAGTACCTTGACTGCAGTGTATGCCATGCGTAATGCAGACAAACTAGTCGGACTTGGTGGTGGGTTCTCGTGTCTGATTTGCAACATCTGTAAGGCTCACGTCCCTCCCCAACAGCCCCCGAACCTTTGGCACGCCTTGTAAGTCTCACCCACGGCTTTCTACGGCATTTTTTTGGTAATCAGTCATCTCAGTATGCTCCGTCGTACTATCGCGCGACTTGGATCACCACTGGGCTGGATGCAGGCTTCGCCACTGCCATGAATATTCGCCAAAAATGGCTACGAGACATCTGCTCTATCATTTTTTCTATGTATTATATCATCTATGCTAATGAAGCCGACGAGAAGGTGCGTTCACTACCATACCACTGACTGTGGCCTCTAAGCATCACGAGCACAGTTGCGTAAATTCCGAGCGGCTCCGACTGTTGAAATGCTTCGCGTAACTTGGGAAAAGACGAGCAACCCTTTCGTAAGAATGCTCCCCGCCATTCGCTATCTACTTCTAAGAGCTTGTTTATCAGATTCAACTCATCACCCGAAATAAGCCTGTCGCGATGCGCCGCAAGATCCTTTTGCCACGCCCAGACTCCTCCCCGTATACACGACCTATCACTACCTATCTTTTCTACTCTCCGCGTCCAGAGTTCAACCCACCAAAGGATCCCTTGATCGCTCTTTCCTCTGAACACAACCTGATCCTCGACGTCCCAGGTGGTGGGTTCTGCTCAATGGGTCCTGAGCATCATGAAGAGCGCCTTCGATCATGGGCAGTGCGAACCGGCAAGCCAGTAATTTCCGTTGAGTACGGCAAGGCTCCAGAATGTAGGCTGTCTCACCTCCAACTATCTTTCACGCTCCCTAAACACCACCCCGCACAGATCCGTATCCCTTCGCGGTCGATGAGGTCTTCGATGCGTATCGAGTCATTGTTGAGTCGAATGGTAAAGCCATTGGCATGGCCAGTGAAGACCTCAATATTGTGATCTCAGGAGATTCCGCGTACGTTCGAAATTTCTTTGCCAAAGACACCCGCCTAACTTTCACTTAGTGGGGGCTGCTTGGCCACGGGATGTATCGTGAAGATTATTGAGCACAACTTCCTCATATCAGATCCATCCTTGCCATACCCCGCACCGACATCCTGTCCACCTGCACCCCTTCCTCTACCTGTTGCAGTCGTGCTTAGCTACCCAGCCCTGGATTTCAACTTCACGTCATGGATGACTCCTTCACATCTAAAAGTTCTCCGAGAGGAAACGGAAGCTGATGAACATAGACAGCATGCAAAGTCCCCGACATTGCTGCGAAGGCGGTCCTCCAGTTTTTTCTATTCGTCCGACGATGATGGTGGCGGGGAGGGTTGGGCAAAGGAACTTCGTGGTGCTAAAGATCACCTTTCCCATGCTAATCCATTGGCTATGGTGAACGAAGAGCGAAAGCCGAGTTCCCCGGTTCGCAAAAAGAGCTGGAGAGACACTTTTGGAATGAGCATGACCTCGATAACAGGGTCTTCAGCAAACTCGACAATCACGAAGCGATCAAAGTTGTATTCTCAACAACATGGCTGCACACGTCAGCGAACCACTGGCACTATCGGCTATGCCGATTCTTCCAGTGAGGGGGATGAGGAAGAGGATGAGTACGAGCACGAAGAAAACCGTCCTATTGAAGCTCGCATCCGATGGCACCATTCTCCAGTTTCCAGCGTTGCTACTTCACCTTTCGACCCTGTGCCGAGCTTGTCTTCTACTTTGGGTCCCAGAGGAGGTCATGCCCGAGAAATGTTAGACACGGGAGCCCAAACTCGACTTGAGGCTGCAGTCGTCAGAGCGAACATGGAAGTTGCCAAGAAGCGTAAACGCGCGGCATACGATCGAAAAAATGCACCCATTGGCATGCGTCTGACTATGACTTCGCGGTCAGGTTACTTCCAGGACCGTATCATTTCACCAACTATGGTAAGTTGCCTTATTCTTTTACTGTAAACAATCTGAAATTCGCTTGATAGATGCGTGCCATGGCCATCCTGTACATTGGCCCTCATCTTAATCCAGATTTTGCGTCAGACTATCACATTTCACCCATCCTTACGCCTTCACAACTCCTCGCTAAATTTCCACCTCTTCTCCTCCAATGTGGCGAGAAAGATCCATTTGTTGATGATACGATCATATTCGCGGGGCGTATCCGGGAAGCCAAGCGACAACGCCGTGAGGAGATTCAGAATATGCTAGCAACGGGACGTAACGACATGGACAATGTCGAACTGCAAAGGCTAGAGAATGAACTGGACGGTCTCGAGGTTGCGAGCGATGAAGACTGGTTACAACTGCATATTTTCTCTGGTTGGAGCCATGGATATCTCCAAATGCCATCTTTGATGCCTGAAGCGCAAGTCGCTATTAATGATCTCGCAACTTGGATCGAAGGCGTGTTTGCCACTGTCTCCACCGATAGCCACGTTCCATTCAACCTGTCGTCCTCGCATACCTCAGCAAGTGAGGTCGAACCCAGCTCACCTTTCTTCTCGCACATCTTACCGTGGCCATTTCGCAAGAGTGCTACTAAACCTGCAAGTGGTGACGCCGTCCGCGTGCATCTGGGCGGTGACGCTGTTCCTCGCTTACGTATCTCGTCGCCCGACGACAATAGGGCAACATCCCTCGGCTGTCCTCCAGAAGCTGACTTTGAGGATTGCGTCACGATCGTCCCCAAGGTGCGCAGGGAATCGCACAAGGACGACGAGAGTATGCGACGGGAGAAGATTCGGAAAGGGGTAGCAGCATACAATGGTACCTCTGAATCTGACAGCTGGGCGACGGATTCCAATATTCATAGGTCGGACGACAAAGGTCCAACAGCAGACATAAATAGACCCATCCGGTCACCACCTCGTACACCAAAGGGCTTCGATGGTATCGTTAGGGTGGGAACGCCTGGTAAAGGGAGTGTTGTCGGAGTTGGGGGTCAGATTATCTCTGAGAGTGAGTTGATGAGGCGCCGGCGGTTGATGGATTCGCACATCTTTG
>QLOZ01005025.1:0-11767 GCA_003314065.1 Lactarius sp. MG50 | reverse complement strand
TCGCAACCGCGGGATCCGACCCGTTTGCCGCTATTCTGGCATCGTCTTGAAGACTCTCTGTCACGTTGTCACTAACATCGACAAACGCAACAGTTCCAGGCGTATCGACTATGGTGGGCTCATTGAAGAGGTAATCAGCGAGCAGATCAAAGCCCTTGATTCTGCCGTTTTTGAAGGGCGCGTAAGGGAAGTTGGGTTTGAGACATGAAGATACGACGAAACGGAAATGGGAAGCTGTCGAAAGGCGCTCATCTGGGAATGTACGGAAGCGGATAGGGGAGGCCGGGTACGGCAGGATAGTCCTGTTTGTATCTGCCAAGGTGTCTAGACGAGGGAAGGGCAAGGGACGATAGATCTAGTTTCCGGATGGGGACAAGAGTGAGGGAGAAGTGTGCGCACATTCGTATTTTGTGGAAGGCCAGAGCTTGGTCAGCTTGGTAGTGTTTGTCCAATCGAACTCGGGATCCAGACGAAGGGTGGGACCATCCGTCCATGGTTCGGCAGCGGCAGCGGTCGCGGGACGCCAAAGAATGAGGACATCACGTTCGGTCGCGTTGGCGTGAGAAAGTGGATACCGAACGACGACTTTTACACCATCCGGATAAACTGCGCCAACTCGAGTAAAGGTGACGTCGGTGGCAGAATCGATAACAGGGGTGAAGACAAAGTCTGCGGCGAATAAGAGGAGGAGTGTGTTGATGGACCAGGTTATGATTGTTGTGAGGCGGGTGGTGGGAAGGGAGAATAAAAGTTCCCAGACAACATCTCTGTTGTTATTGGTCTATGAAGGTGGTCAGGACGACAGAATCGGAGGGAGGTGAGGAAAGGGAAAGACATGCTTTATTTGTAGTAGGAGGTGCAGCCGACCCGTCTTGCTTAGCATCAGGAGGTGAAGGTAAACGACGAGGCGCGATGGGGATGGTTACGGTATAAGCGAGATAGAGGCCGGGAAGCAAGTATTTACACAATCGAGCTGGAAGCTGCCTGTCACGTCAAAATTGAACAGGGAAAAGAGGAGAAAGAAAACGGACCACTCGAAGAAAGAGATAAGTGAATATGCGAAATAACGTTGAAGCTATGGCACCGAAGTATAATGGCCACAGAAATTTGCGGTCATAGTTGCTTTCGCTCATCGTTACTAACGGCGGTTCAACTACCTCGCCCGGTGCGGTGGCGGGCGGGGTAGTATCCATAGTCACGTGTGTCATCATCAGTGCCACTGTGATATACCACAAGGGCCTGGAAAACATCGAGGGCTTTGCAGTGTTATTCTCATGCTGAGCAAGTGCATCTATCTGTACCAAAACAACGGGCGTTGATAACATTTCGGACAGTATCCACATGGACGACATGGTGCAAAGCAACTACTAGTATCTTACTCAAGCAGATTCAAGGAAGAACCCAATCGCCTGCGGGCGCTCCCCTCTTCCCATCCAATTCGTGCTGGTTTTTCCAAGGCTCAATGACAACTGCCCAGCAATAGCTGGTGTCTGCCCCTTGAATTCATACGCAAACGTACCCACCGGTTCCACAGGCGCCATGATCCTTGCACCCAAAATCCCATAATTGTCAAACATCGCCATAATACCCGCAGGCGACGTGGCCGGCTCTTCCCTGAACGGCGTTTCAGGATAAGTGAACTGCGCGGGCAAGGTAAAGAGCGGCGTCATGAATGGTGCATTGAACAGTGTGCCCTTTGCTGGATCGAGGGTGATCTTGCTTACGACAGGCGGGCCGAACGTGAAGTCCGGCAGGCCTGGGAAGACCACGACAGAGAGCGCCAAGTCGGACGCCACGACCAGGGCGACTAGGTCCAGAAGGCCGTCGCAATCCACGTCTGTTAAGAACCAAGCAAGATAGTCGGTCGGTAAATAGGCGCCCCAAGTAATGGGAAAGTCTTTCGTGATGGGAGGCGATTTGAACACGATTTCGCCCGTTGAGGGGTCTCGGGAAGGGTTTAAGGTATCGACGCGGATGCGGCCATCCAACGGATACGTCGGACCGTAGAATAGCCGCACGAGACGGTTGCCATTTGTGCCGAATTTCCCAGCGAGGAGCGCTTGGGCAGGGAAGGCGATGGAGTCTGAATAGACGGTCTCCACTTGGGTAAGATACCCGTTCGTCCAGGTTGAAAAGTACCACATTGTGCTTGCAGTGGACGGCTGGAATCCATACCCGACAAAGGTCATGAAAGTATCGTCTGATTGGATTTGATAGGATAACATGAAGCTGCGAACAAAGAGTTTAGAATTTAGATGGGAGATGAGATAATATATGCCAGTGCATACTTGAGCGGAGTAATATCCCACGTGAGATTTTGCTTGACGGGAGGCTGATCCAGTGCTGCGGGGATCGTCCACAACTCAAGTTTCGATGCTCCTTGCGGCCCGTCTGTCCAATACTTTATCATCCACATGTCACCCGAGTCCTTGCTGTAGTTGGCATACGACACATCGCCTTCGGTCCAGGTGCTGTTATCGTCCGGGACGGTAGCACTCCACACAATGTCCATGGACGAATTGGCCTGGCTGAACTTCAACCCTAAGTGGTACGTAGAAAAGTTGTCGCTGGTGGGGGGTTTGAATCGGCCAACCAAAGAGCGCACTCCATAGTTCAACGTCGTGGCCGTTACCCACTGCATGACGCCGATAACCTGTGGAACCGTTTCGACAATTTGAGAATTCATGCTCCAATACGTGCCGTATGTTCCTGAGTCAACGGGCCTGTAGTCATTCAGGATCATACTTGAGTTGGGTCCCTCTCGGATATGCCAAACACTGGTCAGAGACAAAAACGATCGGGTAAATGGATACATGTTGATATCTTCTGCAGAGTTGGAGATCTCAGAAATGAGTCTCTGCCAGGCCCAGTAACCTGGATTGACGGCCATGGTGGTAACATTAAAGTCACCGCGGTTGTCAAGATCCGTGCGATAGAATAATGAATCGGGCGTGGAACTGTTCCATCGAAACAGGGGGACAAAGTTAGTTGAGTCTAGGTTGTCCAAAATTGGCACCTAGCAAGTCGTGCCCGATTAATAAATACATCGGCATGTACAAGTACAAGAAATGACAAACCATCTTTAGGGCCTTGAAGTCGGAGGGTGGGGGGATGAGTCCACTTTGCCGCGTCTCCCAAATTTCTGTAGCGCCAGCCTGGGCTGCTTTCACCGCCTGGAGAAAGTTTCGTGCAGATTTGCCAGTCCACAACTGCTTGTCGCCATATGCAGCCCACGACTCCCCCAGCTGATTCGTTACCCACAGACCGTTCGCGCCATCTTCGTTGTGCATCTTTTCGGCACATCGATCAGCGGGATAGACGTCCCAATTGGGTTCCGTGGGGTCTTTGGGACCATGGGTATATGTCCAATGAAGGACTCGTCGCGGCGTACGCATGTGGCCAGAGGCAAACAAATCAGTAAGATAGTGCTGTGCGAAGCCCTCAAGAAAATAAGCTTGCTTGAGGTCTGCGTCAGCATGGGAGCGAGGGCCATCGTGGGCTTTTTTGGCTTGGCGAAGTGCCACAGTATGTACAGCCGAATATGCCTTGATGGCATCCTACGGTTCATCATTACCTGGTGAGACGATGACGATTACACATAGAGGAATAATGGCGCAAACCTTGCCAAAATGGTCCCAGTTACACAAGGCAATACAAACATATCCAAGTCCTGTGTCCCACGCGTAGGCCTCATCATAATGGGATCCAATGCGGGCAAAAACCTACAGGTGATTTCCATCAGCAGACAGGTTCAAACAAAGGAACAGAAGGACTGTGGCACTTGTGCAACATCCTGACCCATGGCCATGCCATTACGGACATCCTGCTCCTCCTCTTTCATGGTGCCCAGCAGGGACTGGAGATAACCACCTTCATCGGAGGAGAGGTACCCTGAAATTTTCAATGCGACATCAATACTGCTTTCTGGATCAGTGTCCCACTTGTCGCTAAGTTGCTCCGGGGTGTAGAAGCGAGACCAGTTTGCATAAAAGTCACCGGCGAGAGCCACAACGAGGCCATATGAAAGAATGTTTGAGCCGACGGTGTAGTCAAAGTCTTTTCCAGAGACTGTTCCTGAGTCATATTGGAGCTCAACCTTATTCCCAATGGACTCCTACCAGGGCAAAACCACGTCAACCTGTATCAAAATATTTGTGGAAAGGGGACACACATGTTCTGCAGACTCGAACTTGACGATGTCGCCCGCTGACTTTTCATTCGCGATTTGTCGTTTAGCGATGACTGCTGCCTGCGCCTCGATGATGTCCGCAAACTGGCGCGAAAGAGATTTAACGTTTTCCGTCGCTTGCTCCTCGGTCGGGTTCTCCTTGATGTACTCAAGCAAGTCCCGGTGAGCAATGTCGAGTTCTTTGACAGAGTCTTCCGCTATACTTCCGAGAGCGGCCCACTGTGCAAACAATCGTATCAGTGGAGGACAGCGTGGATCGAGCGGTAGACCCACCTCGATGTAGAGATTTAGAAGTTCATGCTTGGTGGGGTCGGAGACGAGAAACACCCGGCGAGTTTTGGCAGTCTTTGTTGCCATGATTGCGATCGCCTGGTACAAGTTCGACGACGAATTATTCAATTCCTTTTTCCAACAGTCAGATTAGCATGCACGTTGGCGGTAGAGGTACCCTTATACTTGCCTCGCAAAACACGAAGAGTTGGCCCCAAAATTTAATCGCGTCGCTGAGGATACTGATGATTTCCTTGAGCGCACCACATAACTCGTGTAAAGCAGGGATAATGCATTCATCGAGCTCTTTCGTAGAGGAGGCCGCCTGAGTGAGTTTGGTTGCGAGGTCCGACAGCTGCTCGGTCTGCTTCGCCCACTTTTTCAGCTGCTGCGTGTACTCTGCACGGGCTTGTTTCTCGGCCTCTCTTGCAGCATTCACCTTCGTTTCGGGTGCCAGTCTTGCCTGCTCCTGGGCCGTCCTTGCCGCCGCCACCTGTTGCGCCCTCCGAGCCGCATGTTCAGCAGGGCGGTTAAGTCCAAATAGGGAATAAACCAGATCAAGGAACCACTCGTCAGCGTGGTCTGAGAAATCGATTTCGACTTGAGGCAGATCGAAATTGACACCCTCTGCTGTCTTTATCCCTGTCTCGAATCCACTCATGGCATCCTTTTGGTTCGTTGACTCGTTTGTCGCGGTGATCTGCTCGCGGTTAAGGGGACGCTAGTCAAGTTGCAGCTCAGGAACTCACCTCTTCTTCTTCAGTGGCTTCTTCAGTGGCGGAACACAACTTTGAAAAGCTCATTTCCAGATCTTCATATCCAATCTTTGTCGTTAGAAGGATATCATGGATCTGTTTGGCAACGTCGGCGGTACTTCCTAGATAGATTAGTGCAACCTCGGACATGTCCTCCTCTTCTAAAAGATACCTGTTCGAAGCCACGCTGTTATAAGCTCGGACGCCGAACAGATCGATGGACACACTGGTAAGCCCTGCGAAGGTACCCCACCAACTGGGGGGCTGCTTGTGCGATTTTAAACATGGTCAAATTGACCTCCCTAGTAATTCGTGCGACGGCGTGACCCTTAGTCATTATATCTGTGGCCATTTCCGCCTTGTGAGCGGCCTTGGCGCCGTTTTGACACAGGCGAAGCAAGGTGCCAGTGAGCTTCATGTTGGAGACCAGTTTCGGTATGTTCACAGTGCCAAGGACCTAGAGCATGTGTCAACGCTGGAAAATCCCCATCTTCAATAAACTCACACCCCTCTTCGCCTTCACCACGGCCTGAGAAGTACTGGTCGGTGCAAACTCAACCTTCACGAGATCGAAGGTCTCGCCATGATCTGCGGGATAAGGGATGAAGTCAGCATTCTATCTCCATTCCACACCGCGGAACAGCTACCTTGCACGACAGACGTATTCAAGACTGTGCCAACGGACATCGATAGGGCGATCGAATAGTTCTATGGCTTTGGAAGGAATGGTAAAGCTTGCAAGAGAAGGAGCGTTCGACGTAGGCTTTAAGACATTTCGGGTGGCAACACGAGTTTCAAGTTCTTGCTATCGCGATGGCAAGCGCTACTAGTATCAAATTGCCTTATCATAGGTGCAATGATACCTGAAGAAGATGCATGGGACAATCAATAGTGGCAGCAAGCCGGAACCAGTCGATCGGAGCTGTGCATGGAGGTAGCAAGATGCGCCAGTGAGCGTTCAAGTTCACACGAAGTGTCAGTGGTGACAGGACCTAGCCTGAGCTCTTTTTCCTTCTAGCGCACAGAACGGTACTATCAGTACCAGGGATATGCAAAATTTGAGATAAATCACGCATATCTCCCCAGAGAATCAACGGAATTTGATCAAGTCTTTTGCAATGGATAGCCATAGGTCTTAGCTACTCAGATATGAATTTTATTTGGGGATCGTAAAGGTAGTTGTTGTAGCAGAATGAATCCGCGTCAACGAACCCAAAAACCAGGGATATGCAAAGATAGGTCACAGTCGATCACAGTTGCCGATCGAATTCCGCCCGGCATGTCATGACACAATGGCCAGGAGAGACGTGTTTGTTGATCTCGATCGCTTGTCTCGGAGTTTCAATCTGCACGTGCAAAGTGCATTTTGTCACGCTTTCTCGCATCTGATCAGAGATGCATTTCTTCAAACCCACATAGACTAGCTGATACATTCGGAATGACTTGATGACGCTTGAATAGTACTATCTGATGTGCTGGGTTTTTATCAGAGCTTTGGGGGCAATTTCACAGCTTTCCGAGGCAACTCATTGATAGAAAGTATCATGTACAGTACAGCACTTCCTCAAAATGTGGAGCAACTTTGGCTGCACATACGCACCCCAAAATTTAAGCGTACATTGCTATATACATTAGTTAACTAATAAAAAAATCCCGAGGGAGAACGCTAGGGAGGAAGGTGATATAATCGCATTTTGCATATCTATGGGCTTTGCATACCGGTGGCACTGATAGTACAGTTGACTATCTCATACCGCATAAGTGAAAATTATGTAGTACGAGAATTTTCTCTGCGTCCCAACTGACGCCCATTCCATAAAAGGCTATAAACGTGACATTTATGCACTACGAGGCCATGCACTACGAGATAGTCAACTGTACCAGCCATCTGATCGTTTTGCCCATCTCAGTCACCAACAGCAGTCCTCCATGGTGGATGTGATAAACCAAATTGAGTCCATGCTACTGATTATCTTCACTTCATCACGATACCAGTGAGGCGTGGCATGCACCTTTGGCACCACATTCGCGATCTAGGCCGGGTTCTTTGATGATGGGAAACTGCAAGGAAGCTCACTAATCGCTGCTCTCAAGGCCTCTGCCATCCGTTGTCACCATCTCGAGCGTCGTCCGAGTCGAGATGCCATCTGCCAGTGCTGCCCACTGTCATCTCAAGCATTCTCGACAACTGCCGTTTTAGAGGGGTCATGGAGGTACTTACGAAGCTGTGGAAGTAAAATAATTGATGTTATGGGGTAGTAAGAAATATGAACAAATGTTAGATGGAGACTCTCAGGCTAGGGTTCCTGTTCAGGACAACAGATTTCCAGGCGCAGTGGGCCGTTCACTTTACTGTGACATTACCTTACTGCAAGCAAGGTCTCGTTATTGTCAGACCTTCTCATAATTCCTACGGCACAGATACCTTTGTGATAGACATGATTTTGGTTAGAGTGTCGGACATAGATGTATATACTCCAATAATTACGACAGGATCGAGTAAATTTTGCAGAAGTTTCCTTATGAGTGTCTCAAGGACTCATAGAACACTCAGAAGTTAATACATCCCCACCAAACAGGGGTATAGTGTTTGTTATAGCTCGCCCGAATTGATGGAGGGATGAAGCTATTTTCCCAAAGCTTGACTCTATGATGTCACTTCAAATTGTCCTTAGAGTACAGTATGAGCAGAGACGAATGTAGGGCAGTTCCATCTTTATTTCAAAAAGGTCTCGCGGCCTACTGTATGTAGCACTACAGTCCACGTTATAAATTTTACTGTGCAATTCGCACCAAATGGGGGACCGCAGTAGGAGCGAGCAACGCGTACTAGTACTCCACAAGGTCACTTACTCGCCTCGGACTTTTCCGTGCGTCCAACTCATCGCTGCTTTCAATGGGTGCATCGCAATCAAAAGCGGACAACGAACAGGTGTTCTACAACCCCGTACAGATCCAGGTCAGTGGACAGGAGAACTAACAAACTATACGCACGAGGTGCCTAAAACTAAACCTCCCTCCATGTTGCGCGCTTGTGCTTGCGTACGCGCACGGGAGCAGGTCTCATCCAAGCTGGCAAGTGGCAACCCAGCTCTCCGACACGACCCTCTCGCCAGAAGTCCCCCCCTCCCACCACGCCATCCTCAACGCCACCGTGCGCACCAAGCTCGCCGCCGAAGCCGCGCGTCTCCGAGAAGGCGACGACGCGCTGCGTCGGGCGATCGAGACCGCGCTGGAGCGCGAGAACATTGATCGCGAGCGCAGCCACGACCATGACGACGGTAGTAACAATGGTGGTGGTGGTGCGGCCGAGCATGGCAACGTCAAGAACTCGACGGTGTTGCTCGGGGACCTCGAGGAGGTCCGTCAGAAAGTGGACCAGTATCGAGCGCGCGCGAGCTTGGTGGATCATCCTGAGGTCAAGGAAGTACAGTACAATGGCCACAGAAACTTGCGGTCATAGTTGCTTTCGCTCATCGTGACGGTTCAACTACCTGGCCCGGTGCGGTGGCGGCGGGCGGGGTACCGTGGTGCTAAGTTATTCAATCCATAGTCACGTGTGTCATTATCACAGATGGAAGAGGACACTACAACCACGACCTGGTCCGAGTCTTTCAGCATAAATATACTGTTTGTTATCCCTTGTCCATGGGGGGGTGAAGCTAATTTCGGCAGGGCTGGGCTCAAAAAGGTGGGGTGATCTCTATGGAGGATGTCTCGCGCCTTAGGTATTTACATAGGAGTCGAGACGGAAAAGTGGAGTTGGAACTGGAGACATAGAATGTAACTGAGCCGGGAGAATGAAAGTGTAATAAGTCCGTACGATCGATCGCGCTTGATAATCTAGGGTTTAAAGTAATTATAGTAATAGGAGTAGAAATGAAATGCAGTCCGGAATACCTTTGACGCGGGTTTCCTCCGCTGCTCAATCTTCCAACAAGGCCAAGAACAGATTCTGGGGTTGGGGGGCAGGCAATATCCACTCGATAAATTGAGATGGCTGACGAACACACAGAGCACCACATGCTGAAGCATTGCCGCAGATCATCACACAGTCGAGTTGATTGCTTGGTGCGTGGAAACAGTGTCTTGGAACTACGTCCGAGTCATATTGAAAATCATGGACCTGCATGTGTTCCAGAATATAAGAGGAGGCTCTTCACTTCTTCTCGTCCCCAAACCACTCTGTGTCTCCTTCACTTCATTATGGATCCTCCCAGTGAGTCCTATCGTTTTTTTCTTTGTCTATCCATACTGACCCTTTGAAGCTCTACCAATCACAGAAGCTGAACTGAACAAAGCTGGTCTTCTTGGTGAAGGTGAGTCCCTTAGTCTATTGTTGCAAGGGCATGCCTTCCAGTGCTGTTAGTGCTAGTTAGTCATCCTGAGAGGGGGACTCATTCATCCTTCTTGCTCATCCTTCTCCCTATAAACTCAGTGCAAAATCTACACCATACTTACCATCTCCCATATAGGAGTATCTGAACCTGCCGCACAGGTGATCAAGACTATGACACAGCACCCGGAGTTGCTAAGTGAGTCCTTTAACTTCTTTCCATGTCTATTCCACACTTACTGTCTTCCATCGAGAACTCTCCCCTTTTGCTCTCGAGTGTGTTAACCTCCACGGCCAGCAACGCAAGGGCCCCAGCTCGTCCCGCTTGCCCAGCTCCCCCGGGCCGGCTTCAAGCGACGTGACTATGTCGTCCAGTGTCTCCGCCCTCACCTTCGCCAGCGATGCCACCGTTGTCTCGGAGCACGGCCCCGACATGTACGAGCGGATGTCCTATTATAACGGCATCGCCGGGGACGGCGACCACCCGGAACTCGTTTACCGTTCGGACTTCCTCACTACACGCTTCCCCAGGCCCGTCGGCAGATACGCCCATATCCCCGTCAAGTCGCTCCGCGGAGTCTTCAACACCCCGCTCAATAGTGTCTGGGACACTGTCGGTCCCCAGATTCGTGACCTGATCAAGGCTCACAAGATCCACTGGTCGTCCGTCAACCCTGCCCGCTTCTTCACCCACGGACCGCCGGGAGAGGAGGAGAAGGGGAGTCTCGGTCCCGTCGTCATCTGGGTCGGCGTCAATCCCGGTTCTACCTCCTCCGATACCGCACACGATGTCTCCCAAGGGATCCTTGAGCTTCTGCTGAAGAACGGAGTTGAGGGTGTTGTTGTGGAATGGCACGAGTCGGTCGTGGAGAGGCTTTGAGGCTGGCAGGCCCCCCCCTTATGCGTCATGTCGGGAGCGGCAATGCCATAGCCCCTCGGCCCTAACAGATTAGACAAACAATGCGCATCGACTTGGTGGTCATGACAGGTACTGTCACGCTCATGCTGTGATTAAATCGAACCGGTGCTTGTTCATGGTAGTGAGCCGGACTGAAGTAGACGGGAAAAAATAAATCGCGGCCGTGTATAAGAGTATGAGCAGAGCAGAGGTAACGAATGTAGGGCAGTTCCATTTTCATTTCAAAAATGTTTCGCGGCCTACTATATGTAGCACTACAATCCACGTTGTAAATTTTATTGTGCAGTTCGCACCACAAATGGGGGGGCCGAAGTAGGACAGCCGCCGGTTAATTCTACCGAGAAAGGGCTTCCGAGCTAGCGAGCAACTTGTGGGTACGCACTCTAAAGTCACCGTGGGGAGGAAACGCCCAACTTCACGCCTCGGACTTTTCCGCGCGTCCAACTCATCGCTGCTTCAATGGGTGCATCGCAATCAAAAGCGGACAACGAACAGGTGTTCTACAACCCCGTACCGATCCAGGTCAGTGGACAGGAGACTTTACTTTGAAAACCCACACACACGAGGTTGCTTAAAAAAGCGCGCTCGTGCTCGTGCTTGCTTGCGTACGCGCGCACGGGAACAGGTCTCGTCCGAGCTGGCAACCCAGCTCTCCGACACGACCCTCTCGCCCGAAGTCTCCCCCTCCCGCCACGCCATCCTCGACGCCACCGTGCGCGCCAAGCTCGCCGCCGAAGCCGCGCGTCTACGAGAAGGCGACGACGCGCTGCGGCGGGCGATCGAGACCGCGCTGGAGCGCGAGAACATTGATCGCGAGCGCGGCCACGACCACGACCACGACCACGACGACGGTGGTGGTGCGGCCGAGCATGGGAACGTCAAGAATTCGACGGTGTTGCTCGGGGACCTCGAGGAGGTCCGTCAGAAAGTGGACCGGTATCGAGCGCGCGCGAGCTTGGTGGATCATCCGGAGGTCAAGGAGGCGAGCGAGGCCGTCGCTTCTTGTTACCGGTGCGTTTCCCCCCACCCCCTACATCCTTATCTGTCTCACACGAATGGTGTCTCTTTAGAAAGAACTCGACGACGACGCTCAACTGCTGGTCAGAAGTTGCCACCTTTCGCAATGCGGTGGCAAAACTGGAGCAGGTTCGTCGTTATGCCCCCCCTTTCCGCTCATTCGCCACCGACGCTGATCTGGTGTCGTTTTTTCTAGCAATACGTCGACTCGCTACGGTAACAAGGCGGTCGGGTCGATTCCTTGCTGGTGTTAGTGCTAGACAGACTTAGATGCCCCCGAA
>QLOZ01005015.1:0-21069 GCA_003314065.1 Lactarius sp. MG50 | reverse complement strand
TTCGGTAGACAGGCTATCCTCCACGTCACTGAAGACTGAAGCTGATGGTCCGTGTTTGGCCCACTTAGGAGGCCGAGCGACGGTATCAGCGCCTTCATCAATAGGCTTGGTGCTACGCCGCCTGATTGACTTTGTGCTGGATCTACCTGCACTGGATATAGCGGATGGTGTAGATCGGACTGATGAGCGCGAGGAGTTCGCCGGAGACTTTGTCGAACCACGAGGCATGAGTAGGAGGATGATAGGAAGAGGGACTCTCCTGACCCTTAAATGGCCAAGCCAGATCCGGATGTATTGAGTTTTCTCGTCAATCTCGACTTCCTCAACGAAATCGAATGAATCCATGACGGCCATAATGGTTGAGGCTCCAGTTTCTTGGATCTGAAAGTTGGATAGATTGAGTGAATGAAATTTTCTCACGGAGCTGGTAAACAAACCCCTGGCATTTCCTACAGGACAGAAATTACCAAAATATATCCTGTGTGAGCTAAACCTGTAAACTGGGAGTAGCAAAGACACCAAACCGTGGTAAACCCGTAAACCGTGGAGTAAGGGTGCGGTTTGGGCTCGGGTGTGAAATCTCAACACCGCACCCGCACCCGTGACACACCGTGACCGAAAACCGCGGTGTCACCCGAACCCGTGTCACGCCCTACCTCTCCCTAGCTGGAGTGCTTCTAGTGCACTTGAACTTAAGTCCCTTCCCCTTTATCATGTGCAAGGGGAATCGAGCAAAGTCAGGCAATAAGCCTGAGGAGTGATGATTCACACAAGAAGGGGTAAGGCATTTGGAAAGTCTGAGATTTACAAGAGAACAGACTTAAGGTCTGCTCTAAGTCAAACATGCAGTATAAGTACATGCAGAGATGACTCATAGGGAGTCATCATGAGTCATGGCATCCTTAGGACACTGCTAATAGTACACAGTCACTCTGAGTCACAGTAGGTATGAGTCATGACGAGTCAGTAGGTGCTGAGGCAGTGCATGTGCAGAGGCGTGCAAATGTAGCATATGTGGCTGCACACCAGTCCAGGCGGTCTGTCAGACCTGGTAGTAAGTAAGTGGTACAGTAATGAGACGCGAGAGCGGAGTCACGGACCATAGGGGCCCGGCAGTCCATAGAATCAAGTGAATAGTGGCAACGCACCTCCTTGTGAACAACAAGGAAGGATGATGCCACTGTCCATCAAAGTGCGAAGTGGTGGTCATAGTAAGAAAGTAAAAATGAAGCATACAAGTCTGCAGAATGTAACATTCATCCCCCTCCTATGGTCAGTGACTGCCCTCAGTTACTACCTTGGTCAGTCCAGTCATAAGCGTCCATGGCCTGTGTGTCATAACCATCAGAGATGATGGGGTCAGCAGGGGTAGGCACAGGATCGAGGATGGGGTAGGCAAGGTTAGGGCTATGTCCTCTTGCTCTGGAGAGGTGCGCGATGAGAGAGTAAGGGCCAGGAGGCGGAGGCCAGCCAAAGATGCGGGTGGAAAGGGTCAGTTCCTCTGGGCACTGGGTGTAACCTTCCCCTGCCTTGTGCAATGCTTTGCGCAGGTGGGAGTCAGGGCAGTAGTTGAGGACCTGGTCCTCAGGAGTGTCAAGGGGGGCATGCGTGCTGGTCATATAAGGGTAGAGGACGTTGTAGGCATCCGTAGCAGAGAGGCGTGCAACCACCTGGTGTCTCTGGTCCTTGTAGTACCCCAAGTGCCTTGAGTGGTAGTCCAAGAGCCTCTTGGACTTAGCCATGCACTGCTTCTTCATCTCGATGTCCACTGCATGTGAGTCAATGGCCATCTCTGCAATGTGCAGGCGTTCCACTTCCCCAATCATGTACGGGTCCCCCAGGGCTTTGAGGGCATCGTCCACATGTCTGTAGAAGGTGCCAGTGTCACCACCTTCATCAGCAAAGATGGAGACCTGGCGAGGGGTGAGCTGGGGAAGTGGGTGATAGGAATTCTCTGGAGTGGGGCATGCGTGGAGTGGGAAGGTGTACATGACTTTGTTTTGGCCCATGGTGGCCATGAGGATGGGGTCCTTCACACTGAACATGAAGGCAACATATTTGGGAACAACAAGGTGGCCAGACCCATCCTGGATATGCTCCAACCAGTACCAGGGGGAGGAAGGAGAGTTGATGTGGAAGGGGTGTCCTGGATGGTCTGCTTCAGTGGCCCCTTCATTCACCACGTCCAAATCTATGGCTGCAAGGGGGCACCAGCAATCCTCCTGCATCTTCTTCCTCCACTCTAGGGTTCCTGGGCCTTCATCCTGCTTGACACTGGTGTGTAGGGAGGTGGTGGCATTGATGATGGTGATATGGGTGTCTTCGTTGTCGATGGTGTTGATGATTTCCACAATCATGGCATTGAGATGTGCCATGATCTCTTCCCCAGTCTGCAGACCATGCATGTCAATGGCAAAAGAGGGTCCCTCTGGTGTAGAGTCACCCCAGGGGAGTTCTCAGTTCTCCTGGTCCAGGAGGATGAGACCAGGGGTGTGGATGGAGATGGGAGTGTGGTCCGCAGGGGTAGAGGTGGTGGTGGGGTCAGCAGCGAGGACGTCTAGTGTCTCAACTGGGGGGAGTTCAATGTCTGTCATGGGGGAAGTGGGGCGTGAGCTCAGAGCAGGTGGTCCTTGGTCTGCTGCAGTGAAGAAGCTTGCGTAGTCCCCTTGGTAAATTGGGGAGCCAGGCACAGAGGAAGTAGTAGACATGGTAGACATGTAAGCAGGAGGATGACAATGAGGGTGATGGGCTGCAGCATTCTTAGCGTATGGGTGGAAGCATTGGGGAGAGGATGAGTAGCGGAAGACAGGAGGGTGAGTAGAAGCCACAGTTGCTAGAAAGCTGAGGGGGTAGGTTGCAGAAAAAGAGTTGGGGTGTTTCTTAGCGGTTTTATAGGCCGTCTTGTTGCGTGCCATTTCAGTCTTTGTCTGGTTTACAAATGGGGCCGGTGCTTTAGAGTGGGAAGGTGTGTGAGACTGGTACAGGGTCTCAGGGTAGTTGGGGAGACGAAGCGACACTGATGATGTTGAGCGAAGTGGCATTGGTAGACTGGGACTGACTGGCACAGGTGGGAATGTTGGGTGACTCGTTGGGCTCGACAATATGTGTGAGCATGCCGAGGGTGGGGTTGGTGGTGGTGGTGCTTGGGGGCCACCGCTCAGAAAATTTGGGGATTGTAGCTGCAAAAGGCGAGCGTCCTGAGTTATCACCCCCCTCCTAGGTCTCACAGCGCCTCGATGTGCCTTGGTTCTTTGATGGAACTCCCTGACTAAGTCCAGTGCAAAGACACCTGTAGCTGGTTCCCAGGTGTTGTCAGCATGTGGGTAGTTCCTCCACTTGATTAGGTACTGGTGTTTGCACTTCTTGCCCCAATAGCACTCTCCCATGATGTGCTCAACCTCCCATTCTGGTGCTCCTTCAATGATCTCTGGTGGGGGGTGTGTATAATTGGGTCCGTGGGCACTTGTTTCTTGGTAAGGCGTCAAAAGATCGACATGAAACACATTATGAATTGTCCATGATGGTGGCAACTCGAGTTGGTAAGTGACTGGGGAGATGACTGATGTGATTTTGAAGGGCCCAAAGCGTTTAGGCGCTAACTTAGTACTGGGGTAGTAGGTTTTGATGTGGCATCCTTCTAGCCAGACCTTTTGATCCTTCTGAAACCGAGGTGTTACTGTCTTTGGTGGCGCATTCAAGAGTGCTTGCACATGCTTTCTTGTGTTGGTGATGTGCATGAGGCGATCTTGCACTGCTGGTGGGTCTGTGGGGTCATTGTCTATAGTGCATTGAGGTTGGTAGCCAAAGAGGAGCTCGTGTGCAGTGAGTTTGGTGTGATTGTGTGGCCAGGAGTTGAACACAAACTCCGCCATTGGGAGATAGTAAGCCCACTGGTCCTGTTGGTCTGGAACCCAGAGGCGCAGGTACTGCTCTACTTGTTGATTGGCACGTTCACTCTGACCATCTGTCCTGGGGTGGAATGTGGTGCTGATATTCTGCTTAGCATGCACACTCTTTGTCAATGTGCGTGCAAAGTGTGATGTGAATCTGGGGTCGCGATCTGAAATGATGCACCTGGGCAGCCCAAACCAGGGCACGATGTGACGGAAGTACAGGGTGGCTACCCCTTCACCTGTAATGGTGGTGGAGCAAGGGAGGAAGTGTGCTGCTTTGGAGCAGCCTTGGTCGATGATGGTGAGGATGGCATTGTGTCCTGCAGAAAGGGGAAGGTCTGTGATTAAATCCATGGAAACACTCTGGAAGGGCCCTTCCTCTGCGGGGACGTCGATGGGGAATAGTGCTGCCCTGGGTTGTGTGGTGTGCACCTTGGTCTCTTGGCATTTGGTGCATCCTTGCACATATTCTTTGGTGAATTGCTCAAGTTCCTTCCCTCTTGCATAGTGTCTGTGCAGTAATGCAAGCGTGTTCTTCACTCCTGGGTGTCCAGCAAGTGGGTGGTCATGATAGCATTGGAGAATTTGTCTGCGTGTGTCCAGGTCTGGTGGGAATGTGGCAAATTGAAGTGTCGCGACACGTTCTGGGGGGAATAGAGTGATGTTTTCATTGTCATGTTTGCCTTTGTCTCCTGGGGGGCATGAAAGGAAGTCCGCTGGTATGTGTTGTTTGCCTGGGATGTGTACGAGTTTGAAATCATATTCCTAGAGCTCTGGTGACCACCTGGCCTGGTGGCGGTTGAGGTTTTGTGGGTGTAAGAAGTACTGTAGATTGCAATGGTCTGTGCAGATGATAACCTTGTGTTCACTACTTGCGAGATATGCTTTCCAGGTGCATAGGGCATCTAGTATTGCAAAGGCTTCCCTATCTGCAACATCCCAGTTACATTGAGTGGCATCAAAGGTTTTAGAGTGGCATGCAATGGGGTGGAGGTGGTTCTGCTCGTCCAGTTGTTGCAGGACTGCACCAAGTGCGTGCTGGGATGCATCTGTGTCCACATAGAATTGTTTGCTGAAATCTGGTTGCTGTAGTACTGGTGCTGAGGCCACACTCTCCTTGAGGGTGTCAAAGGTGGCCTGTTGCTCCTCTGTCCATTCCCAGGGGGTGTCTTTGTGGGTGAGTTCATTCATGGGGCGTGCCTTTTCACTGAACTTGGGAATCCACCAGCGATAGAAGAGGCAGAAGCTGATGAATGCGCACATGTCACGTACACACTTGGGGACTGGCCATTCCAGGATCGCTTTGACTTTGATAGGGTCCATGTGGAGGCAATCTCTTTCAAGTATGATGCCGAGGTATTCCACTGTTGTGACTTTGAAGAGGCATTTGGCTGGTCGCAGATAGAGGTCATGTTCAAGGAGAACTTCCAGGACTTGAGTGGTGATGCATCGGTGTAGTGCGTAGTCCAGTGGCGTGTGCACGAGAATGTCATCCATGTATACAGTGACATATCCTCCGTCAATGAGCTCCTTGAAGATCTGATTCATCATGGTTTGGAACGTTGCTGGGGAATTGGTGAGGCCGAAGAACATGACCATTGGCTCAAACAATCCAAGGTTCGTCTTGAATGTGGCCTTCCACTGGTCCCCCTCACGTATGCGAATGTTGTTGTATCCCCATCTGATGTCCATCTTGGTAAAAAGCGTGTGCCCTCTCACCCTATCAATGAGTTCTGGGATGAGGGGGAGTGGGTAGTGGTTGCAGATGGTGATGGTGTTGAGCTTCCGATAGTCAATAACCAGGTGTAGTTCTCCATTCTTTTTCTTGATGAAGAAGACTGGGAATGCGTACTCTGACTTTGATGGTTTGATAAGGCCTTGTGATTCATTCTCCTTGGTCCATTGGCGCAGGAATACTTGCTCCTTGGGGTTGAGTGGGTATATTTTACAGTCGAAGTTCGTGGGCGCGTCTGGTTTGAGGTCGATAGCGTGGTCCCATGGGCATGAACCTGGGAAGCATTGGGCTGCTTGTTTGCTGAACACTTTGCGGAAGCAGTGGTAATGTGCAGGCACTATCTGGTCCCATGTTCGTGTTTCTGTGGACTGGGCTTCTTCGGCAATGCGTTGGGAAACAGTGGTCTTGCATAGTCAAACAATGAGCTCGTCCCCTGGCTCTAGGAGTGGTGGACATGGTGGGATTTCAGCGTGGAAACCAGCAATGCGTACAGGAAGTGTGGGTTCTATGAGGGATGCCTCTGGTGTGTGTATAATGACCTCTGCATCTAGTGTGCCTTTGGCCCAGTTTATGCGTGGATTAGTGGCAGCGAGCCAGGGATATCCGAGGATTAGATCGTCCCCTCCTAGTTCTGTGACATAGAAGCGGTGAACATGGCTGTCCTTCCCAGTGAAGACCTCCAGTTCCATGAACCTGGTGAGTTCCCCAATGCTGTTCTTACTTCCATCTGCATTGCGTAGCTTCCTTGGACGTCTGAGGGGCAGTGTGGTGAGTCTGTGTTGTTTAATGAATGCTGGGCTAACAAAGTTTTCTGTTGCTCTGCTGTCTAGGAAGGCAGGGAGTGCGGCCTTGACTGTCGATGTGTGTAACTGAGCTGGGATACGCATAGATTTGATTCTTGGTAGGTACACATCGCGACAAAACATGGCCCAAATACTGGCCAACATATTCAGGCGTTTGGAAAACCCTGATTCTCCCACATCTGTCCCATCTTGTTATAATCATCATCATTGAGAGTGGCCATCACTTTGAGAATGGCATCTGGGGTGGCTAGGCCTGCAGGCGTAGGGATGGTGACAATTTCCTCCTCCTCTGCATATTCTTGTGCTTCCTGCACCTCCTGGACTTTGGCGACGCATGCACGTCTCTGCTTGCACTTTGGGCACATATTTGCAAGGTGGCCTTGCTTCTTGCACTCATAGCAGCGGCCCTCCCTGCGGAGGTGGGCTTTTTCTTCGTCACTGATAGTGGCCCTGATGCAATCAACCTCCATAGGGACTGGTCCCAACTGACTGGGGCGGAGAGGTGCCTGTTGGCGTGGTGCATACTGCTGCTGGGGGCAGAAGCCACACTGCTGGAAGATAAAGGGGTGGCGCGTCTGTACCACTGGAGGGTGTTGCTGTTTCTGTTGCTCCAGGATGCCTTGCGCGATCTGGTGGTGGAGGTAATTGGTGCGTGCAGAGTTCTTCCACTCCTCCCAGGTCCCAGGAGTTGGCCTTTCGTTGAGGCAGGCCCTAAGCAGGCCTGGGGTGAGGCCCTTCCAGAAGTACCACACGAGGGCAGGATTGTCAAGGGCAATGCCTCCTCTCTCCGCAAGCTCTTCAAACTGGACAATGTAATTGTCAACCCCCTTGGTGAGATCCATTTTGAGGGTTAAGAGCTCGTGCTGTGCTCTCTGGGGGGTGGTGACATCGCTGTAGTCAAGGAGGAACCTTTCTTTGAATGATTCCCAAGGGTTGTCGTCAAGGATCTGCCCCCTGGAGATCTGCTGGAGCCACTTGAGACGCTGGCATGCCCAGCCATCAACCTTTGGTCCTTTAATGAGGGTGAGGGCGTGTGACACACAATTGTCTCCCTGGGCAATGGCTGCAGAGAAGCGATTGAGGAAGTGATAATTCTCCAGTTCTAGCATGAACTGCTGTGTGTCCTTGCACTCCCCTGTGAATATAGCTGGGGGTTGTCTGACTAGCTTCGCGTCTGCGTTTTGAGGGGCTGGGGCAGCTAGGTTGAATCCTGGGAAGCCAGGGAGCCCTGGTGGTCCTCCTCCCCCAGGTGGTCCTCCTCCTCCAGGCAGCCCTCCTCCTGCAGGTGGTCCTCCTCCTGCAGGCAGTCCTCCTGCAGGCAGCCCTCCTCCTCCTCCAGGTGGTCCTCCTCCTCCAGGCAGTAGGGGTTCTGCCAGTGCTGAGGGGTTGATTCTGGCAACATTGGCGTATGATATGGCACTGGCAAAGCGTGCTGGTGCCATAGTGATGGTGTGTGTAGACATGACTGTTGTCTGTGGGTCTTCTTCAATCGGACTGGGGTCCCTAACTTGTTGGGCTTCTGTGCTCTCAACTGCTTTTCTGACCACTGATGTGAATGCACTGGTATCATCATCTGGGTCTTCTGGGAGGGGTTCTGCTAGTGTGGGGAATCAGATTTCTGCTTTGGTGTAACAATAGTACTTGTCCTTCTCTGTGGAATAGGCAAGTTCATACCACATTCCTCCTATGTGGTGGACTGGGAAGACTCCTGCTTTGCCTCCTCTGACATTGGGGACTCCTATGAAGTAGTGACCGTCCCAAGGTATCGATCCTTCGATGTGTGTGAGGGCACTTCCCTTCCTACACCAATGGATTCTGCTGTCTTTGGCCTTGTCGTTGGTTTCACACTTCTCAACGAAGAATGATTTAAACTGCAAGGATGTAGAGGGCTCCATGGTGGTTGATGTGCTGGGTAGACTGGGGAACTCTGTTGTACTTGCTAGACTTGGTAGCTCCAATGGTCCGACATGGATGGATAAGTCTGTTCTAATGTCACACCCACTGTCTGGGCGTACCTCCAATGGCGATGGAGGGGGCATAGGTGAGGCTGGCGAGGCTGGGGACTGAGGGCACGATAGTGGCAAGAGGTCTGTGTACCTCTCCCTAGCTGGAGTGCTTCTAGTGTGCTTGAACTTAAGTCCCTTCCCCTTTATCATGTGTGAGGGGAATCGAGCGAAGTCAGGCAATAAGCCTGAGGAGCAATGATTCTCACAAGAAGGGGTAAGGCATTTGGAAAGTCTGAGATTTACAAGAGAACAGACTTAAGGTCTGCTCTAAGTCAAACACGTGGTATAAGTACATGCAGAGATGACTCATAGGGAGTCATCATGAGTCATGGCATCCTTAGGACACCACTAATAGTACAGTCACTCTGAGTCACAGTAGGTATGAGTCACGACAAGTCAGTAGGTGCTGAGGCAGCGCATGCACAGAGGCATGCAAATGTAGCATATGTGGCTGTGTGCTGGTCCAGGCGGTCTGTCAGACCTGGTGGTAAGTAAGTGGTACAGTAATGAGACACGAGAGCAGAGTCATGGACCATAGGGGCCCAGCAGTCCATAGAATCAAGTGAATAGTGGCAACGCGCCTCCTTGTGAACAACAAGGAAGGATGATGCCACTGTCTGTCGAAGCATGAAGTGGTGGTCATAGTAAGAAAGTAAAAATGAAGCGTACAAGTCTGTAGAACGTAACAGGGGCTGTAAGCATGTGTCAATGCAAGAGTGGATGAGTGGACATACTCTCCCATCATCGTGTCAGGATTCTGGCGATCCTGAATGACATTATTGGTGCCAGCAGCACCATCAAGGAGCTGGTCCCAGTCCATGCCATTATCATCTCCAAGGGAGATGGCATCCTCCAGATTGATGGGGGAAATGGAATGGTACTCCATATAGGGGTGTTCCAGATATTCCCTGTTGCATTCTGTGTCAATCTGTGCCCATATCTCAGCAAGAGATCTAGCAGAGAGGGGAGGTGCACTCACTGTGCAATCTGGAGTGCAAGAATGTGGTGGTGTGTTGCATGGAGTAGATGCAATGGAGGAGGAGGGGGATGAATCCTCGGTGCTGTACAGCAAGCCAACGGAACTGAGAGCACATTCAGGCATTGAATCATTGGCCTGAGTGACTAAGGGCCCATCAGTCATGCGACTGGGTCCAGCAGTCATCCTTGCACCAATGTGCTCATGGAGCAGCATGGGTGAGGGATTGGCAGGCAAGGTGATGCACTGCTCAAGTGTCCTAAGGACACGCTGTGTGGCTGGCTGGCCAATGTTAGCTGCAAGGGTCATTGCACTGGCCATAGAGGGAAAGAAAGTCCTTGCCACTTCATTCCTCTGGACAAAGGGCTGAGTGGTCTCTACTGAGCACATCTCAATCCCAGAGGGACTGATCGCAGCAACAGTGGTGAAGGCAGGAGAGAGGAGTGCAGCAACCGATGCAAAATGCATTTGGTTGCACTGCTTACCCTTGTGGCCTGCACAAGTGCCATGAGTGGACTTCTGTTTGCGAGGGGACTTGCTGCCTTGTGGTGCTTTCCCTTTGCCTTTGGATGATGAGGAGGGAGAGGTGTCAAGCTGCTATTGGAAGGAAGGAGCTCCTCGCCTGTGCTTGACAGCTGATAGCTTGTTTATGTTCGCATGAGTGGGAGCATTGCTCCGTGCCTTCTTGTTCTGTGTGGCATCCCACTGAACAAGGCAGTACTGCTTGATAGGTTCAAGCTGAAGGGAGGAAATGGTGGCTCCAGCCATGATGATTGGAATGACGCTCTCCCAAGCAGGAGGAAGTGCTTTGAAGAGCATCATCCCTTGAATAACTGGGGGAATCTTGACATCAAGGTTGTCAAGACACTCGTAGAGGGACTGCAGATATTCAATTTGGGGACCGGGATGGCAAGCAGGATCAAGACGAAAAGTAGACGCAAGGCGAAATTGCAAATACACATAGGAAGGAGAGGTGAGAGCATAGGTGTCTTTGAGGAACTCCCATGTCTCAGGGGCATTCTTCCCAGCAACTGCATCTTGAATAGAGGGGATGAGGTGGAGCATGATATTGCCAAGGGCAAGATCATTGAGCTTGTTCCACTCAATGTGAGTGGTAACAGTGGCATCAGGAACCTCTGGAAGAGGATCATTGGGCTGCCAACCAGCAGGAAGAGGGGGGTCAGCAGGCCAGAGGTCAAGTCCTTTGGTGATGCACCAAAGGGACTGGGTCTTGAGGAAGGACTCCATGGGACAAGCCCATTTGGCATAATTAGTGCCATCCAAGACTGGGACAAGAGCTACAAGAGCAGAGGACATTGTTGGAGAGAGATTTGTTGTAAGAAAAGCATCTGAAAGAGTAATCAGCATATTGACTATGCGAGTGAGAACTCAGAAAAGTAAATGCATTATTGCTCCAGGTCCTGCTCATGCTTCACTGTTGCCAACAGTGAGTGGGTAGACTCTATTCACTGGTTGCGGTATGCAGCCTTATATGGCACATGAGAGATTAACTCCACATCTTCTTCACTGCCCCTGAAGCGTAACCTCCAATATGATTGCATCACATTGGTGGAAGTGCTCCAGAAGGCATCAAAGAGGATGATGAGGAGCTGCTCCTACACAATTAGAATGTGAGCATCATATGGACAATTGGCTGTAGTAGACAGTTTGTTTTGTTATGAGCAATGAACCACACGGTCCATTATGTCCACTTATCCTTATGATCCTTACAGTGTAACTGTATAGGGGATCGAATGGGGGATAGCAGGGCTCATGCTTCGATCTACTGGCTATGAAGGTGAAAGGGCTATGCAGCAAGTGAGAATCACCAGATAGTCTATTCAACTTCATGGCTAGTAGGGAAAAGCATGAGCATCACTTTCCTCAACCCGATTCTCTATTAACTTGCTTACAGTGTCTAATGACCATGTTGTTAACAATGTCATCAGAATGCCTGTGTTACATCGTGGCAATGCACCAGAGGTACTCTGGTGATGCTGTGAATTCCACGGACATCAGGCATAAGAGACTAGAAAGTGAGGGGAATGCCTATCACAGTGTACTGCAACTAGTATGCCATGACAAGCGTGCTCCTTCTTGCTGTTGCATCATGGATAATGATGCTCACAACAAGATACCTCTGATGATTGCGGATAGCAATGATCAGCAGCACCTTGTTGTGCACGTTGTCTACCCACAAAACACCATCAAGAGGGGCATCCCTCATGCAGCCTAGGCAAGCACAAGTGCAGCTGAGTGCTCATCATTGTGCAGTGCAATGATGAAGACTCACCTGTGCAAATGAATGCAGCAGGACAGCTTGGGGCTGTGTGCAACAGTGTGCAGCCATAAAGGCACAAGATGCAGCCATTGAAGGTGCAATGAGCAGAGGCAGCCTGCAAGGGCGCCATGGGCAATCCAGGGCCCATAACCTGATGAGCAGCACATAGTGCACATACAACCAGGGAGTAAGAGACTCACTTATACAGTGACAAGTAGAAGTCAGAGTACTAAGGATTAGAGCATGCTACCTGGGGGTTTATATACACAATGAGAGGCGTGACTGGTCACTAAGTGACAGTAAACTAATATCTGAAAAGAGTGTGTGCTTTGTATTTCCCATAAGGGGATTACTACTCAACTGGGCAAGGCATAGAGCCTATTACTGTTTCCGGTTCAACATCAGCTGACGCTCAGCACAGGAGGGGGGACAACTGGGAAGGTGAGGAGGGAAAGCATCATGTGACCCCAGGCATCACATGACAGGTAATGGTACAGTAAAAACAAAGTAAAGTTAGTCCCAGTCGTGGCAGATGTTCTTTGGGATGACCAATGCCCCTGCAACCTTCCAAAGGGCCATGGACTGGATACTGAAGCCAGTCAAAGACAAGTATCCAGGGAAAGTCTTCATTTATATGGATGATATATTGGTGGCCACGGAGGATGATCTAACCTTGCACCATCAAATTGTAACCAAAGTGATGGAGCGGATTGCAGAGGAGGACCTGTTCCTCAAACTCAGTAAGTGCCACTTTGAGCAGAGAGTGGTGGACTACCTGGGGATAAGGATAGAAGGCAGAATCATCAGGATCAATCCCACCAAACGCAATGGGTTGGCCAAATGGCCAGAGGAGCTGTGAGACCTCAAACAAGTGTGCAGCACCCTGAGCATCTTCGGCTACCAAAGGCCCTTTGTCCCAGGATATGCTAGTATTGTCTGACCTATACAGCAGCTCACCAAGAAGGGCATCCCATTCATCTGGACTAAGGAGTGTACAGAGGCTGTGCGAACATTGAAGCACATCATCACCAGTGACCCAGTACTAAAAAGACCCAACTATGACAAGCCCTTCATCCTGGAAGTAGATGCCTCACAGTACACCCTTGGAGCAATTCTGTATCAACCAGAAGGAAAGAAGCCATGAGCCGTGGGCTACTACTCCAAGGCACTCATCCCAGCAGAAAGAGGGTACAACATGTATGATTGGGAACTCCTAGCTCTGGTGAAGGGGCTAGAACACTGGTGGCACATTCTACTGGGATCAGAACATGTGGTGCGCATGTACACTGACCACAGGAACCTCCAATACTACCAGCAACCCCAGAAACTCAACTGACGCATGGCCCAGTACATCCCACGACTGGCAGAGTACCACTTTGAGCTAGTTCACAAGCCAGGAGCAACAAATCAGGCTGATCATCTGTCTCAATGACCTGGACTGGACAAGGGGCAGAACGATAACAAAAATGTGGTGGTCTTGCCTGATCACCTGTTCTGCCATGTGCTTTCCCTGAGCACCCTGGAACAGGAGGTGCGAGACACCCAGCAAGGATCTGAAATGCTAATGGAAGAATGGAAGAAGGAGTATGATCTGAGCCAAGAAGAGGGGAGCTGGACATACAATGGGCGACTGGCTGTCCCAGACCAGGATGGACTGAGAAGGAAGCTGGTGTCAGGGTATCATGACCACACACTAGCAGGGCACCCTGGGATCACCAACACCTTTGTGGCAGTGGCTCATGACTACTGGTGGCCAGGGCTGAGAAAGTTTGTCACCGCATATGTTCAAGGGTGTGCAACCTGCCAAGCGACCAAGCCCAAAACCAACAGGCCATGCATCCCCCCTTTTCCCATCATGACCCAGGAGACCCACCACCCTTTTGTGACAATCGCACTGGATCTGATAGTGGACCTCCCCCCATCAGAAGGGTATGACTCAATCCTCACCATCACAGATCACAACGTGACCAAGGCAGTGCTGTTCTTCCCCTGCAACAAGACAATTGGAGGTGTGGGCATGGCTGCCCTCTATGCCCAACAAGTGTTCCCACACTATGGAATTCCTGGGCAGGTGATCTCAGACAGAGACCCCCATTTCACCTCTCACTTCACCAAGGAACTCTGTTGCTTATTGGATGTCGAGCAAAACGTAAGCATGGCATATCACCCCCAGATGGACAGGCAGTCAGAACACACCAACCAATGGTTAGAACAGTACCTTTGAATCTATGGAAACTTCCAACAGAATGACTGGGCACGATGGCTGCCCATGGTGCAGTATGTTCATAACACCTGGCCTAGCACCACCACCAGTTTCACCCCCTTCAAACTACTCCTGGGGTGCACCCCCAAAATGCATGTGCCTGGGAAGATCAAATCTAAGGTGCCAGAGGTGGAGAGAAGGGGGCAACAGTTGAAGGAGGTCCGCAAACAGGCCCAGAGGGCCATACAGCATGTGCAAAAGCTGGTGATGCTGCACACCAAATGAAGAGCAGGATGACACATCTTCACCCCTCTCATGGAAGGAGACAAGGTCTGGTTGGATGGAACCAACCTCAAGTTATCACACCCTTCCAACAAGTTGGCGGCACAAAGATATGGCCCCTTCAAAGTACTCAAAGTAGTGTCGCCAGTGGTCTACAAACTGGAGATCCCCAGCACCTGGAAGATCTTCAACACCTTCCACACCTCCTTGTTGTCCCCATATAAGGAGATGGAGGAGCACGGCCCCAATTTCCTGGAGCCTCCACCAGAATTGATTGAGGGTGAAGAGGAGTATGAAGTGGAGCAGGTGTTGGGTGTGAAGAAGATCAGACGCCAGCTCCATTTCTACATCAAATGGAAGGGATATGCCAAGGCCCACAACACCTGGGAACCTGCAAGGAATGTGAATGTGCCAAGGCTTGTGAAGGAGTTCTATGAAAGGAACCCTTTAGCAATTTGGGAGGTGGTACTTAAGGAGGCAGGAGTGAGGCAGGAGGGCATGTTGCACCCCTCATCCTCCTGTCTTTCCAACGGCTCCCCTGCTGCTCACCTCTCCATCTCAGATGCCACACAACAAGAGTGCCAAGAAGGGATCAGTCAGGTCCTCAACAGGAGTGCCCCAAGTGTCACCCTCTGGTTTGACAACTCCTCTCCCTACATGTCACAAGCAACCTGCACAGCCGCCGCTGCCACAGCATATGAGGACTACATGCATGACCCAGTCCCGCCAGTCCCCCATGCCAATGCCAACACAGACCAAGCATCCCTCCAGGCCCTTGCTGCGTCCCCCACAGCCATGGCCAACATACAATACGATGGCTGGGGAGGTGAGTTGAGCATGGCGAGCACTGAGCGAGCCCCTTCCTGCCATGACTACAATGCAGCTGGCACCACTGATGCAGTGCCTGGCCCTCCTGACCCCATGGGGGGAACCCATTGGGGTTGTGATGGAGAGGGTCACCCCACAGGAGGCCTGGAAGAAACAAGATGAGTGGATATGCCAACACAAGGAGTGGAGGAGGACCCTTGGCTAAGGTATGACCCTGACCTACACGACACCAGCGACATGTTGTTTGACCCCACCAATCTCACCTGCAACTGAACAGCAAGTCAAGGGCGCCTCACCTAAGGAGGAGGGCAGTGCCGCAATTGGGACTAACTTTACTTTGTTACTACTGTACAATTACCTGTCATGTGATGCCCGGAGTCACATGATGCATCCCCCTCACTTCCCAGTTGTCCCCCCTCCTGTGCTGAGTGCCAGCTGAAAGCACAGGGGGATGCATCCACCCTTGGCTTCCCACTCCCCATGACTCACATGGGACTATGCTTACTCATTTCTCCACTTATCTCTGACTCATGTGGGTGCTGGATGGCTGGGAGGTGACATGGCTGCAGCATGAAGCATGTATATAAGGCACTGAAGCTTGGGAGTTACTCCCCAAGCTTCAGCTTAACTTAGTGATAATGCACTCATACCTCATCTACTAGCATATCAGTTTGGTGCTAGAACAATCTATCTACTTGCGTTTGATCTTCTCTCATCCCATGTGACTTAAAAGAGTTAGCATCTCCTTCTTTGTTGTATACAAAGAAGGGCTGCTACCCCTTACTCTTCTCTCTCACACCAGTGACGAGACCATGACTCTGCGTGAAGCAACATCACACAGAATCTTGGTCTCGCCTCATCCTAAGTCAAGCTCAGTTGTGTGACCTTCTTGACTTCAAGTCATCTTGTCAATGCCCTGTGCGTGGTGTAGCAACATCCCTATGCAGCAGCATTGAGCAGGGCGAAGGCCCTGGCACCCCAGAGTGGCAGAAGAAGATGGAGGAGGACTGCTGGTGCCCCCTCACAGCGATAGATCTGGAGTTGGTGACTGGAGGGGCTACTGAGGCTGACCACCCAGGACATCCCTTCTGCATCAACTCCCCTTCCTCTCCCTGGTATTGGTCAGAGCACATCCAGGATGGCTCAGGCCACCTCATCATCCCAAAATATGTCACATTCATGTTCAGTGCAAAAGACCCCATCCTCATGGCCACTATGGGAAAAAATAAAGTCACCTTCACCTTCCCCCTCTGCACCCACCCTACACCAGAGAACTCCTGGTGCCCACTCCCTCAGCTCACCCCTTGCCAGGTCTCCATCTTCGCCAATGAAGGTGGGGACACTGGGGCCTTCTACCATCATGTTGACAATGCCCTCAAAGCCCTGGGGGACCCATACATGATTGGAGAGGTGGAACGCCTACGCATCGCAGAGATGGCCATTGACTTACACGCAGTGGATATCGAGATGGAGAAGAGGTGCATGGCTGAGTCCAAGTGGCTCTTGGACTACCACTCCAGGTGGCTGGGGTACTACAAGGACCAGAGGCATCAAAGCATTGCATGCCTCTCTGCCACAGATGCATACAACATCCTCTACCCATACATGACCAGCACACATGCCCCCCTTGACACCCCTGAGGACCAAGTCCTCAATTACTGCCCTGACTCCCACCTACACGAAGCCCTGGCCAAGGCAGGCTGTGGCTACACCCAGCACCCTGAGGAGCTGACCCTTTCCACCTGCATCTTCAGCCACCCTCCACCTCCTGGCCCCTACTCCCTCATTGCACGCCTCTCCAGGGAATGGGGACACAGCCCTAAACTTACCTACCCCATCCTCGACCCTGCACCTACCCCTGCTGATCCAGCCATCTCTGATGGCTATGATGCTGCTGCCATGGACACTTATGACTGGATGGAGAATGGTAGTGACTGAGGGCAGTCACTGACCTTAGGAGGGGGGTGATGTTACATTCTGTGGACTTGTGCATCTTGTTTTTACTTTTACTTCATGCCTACCATTTTGCACCATTGACTCTATGGACTGCCAGACCCCTATGGCCCATGACTCTGCTCTTGCGTCTTGCTTTGATTCCACTTACTTACCACTGGGTCTGATGGACTGCCTGGACCGGCATGCAGCCACTTGTGCTACATTTGCACACCTCTGCACATGCGCTGCCTCAGCACCCCACTGACTCATTGCTATGTGACTCCCCTACTGTACGATGACTCATGATGACTTGGACTGCTTAGTAGTGTCCTAGGGACACTATGACTTGTACTGACTCGCTGTGGCTCACACCCACTTGTACTTATATCACATAGTACACTTAGGACAGACCCTAAGTCTGTTCTCTTGTAATCTCAGCCAAGTGAACAGTCTTGTGCCTTGTCTTGTGAACCACTGCTCCTCTGGCTGATTGCCAGACTTTGCACCCTTAGAAGTATCAACGCTTGATGCTTAAGAAGGGGAAGGGACTTAGTATCAGACATCATAAGAGTACTCCAGCTAGGGAGAGGTACACAGACCTCTTGCTGCTCTTGTGTCCCCAGTCCCCATCGTCGCCTATGCCCCCTCCATCACCAGTGGAGGTACACCCAGAATGTGGGCATGACACATATGGTCATGACAGAACTGTCCCCAGTCCATGCCATCATCATCTCCAAGGGAGACAGCATCCTCCAGATCTATAGGGGAGATGGAACAATACTCCTCATAGGGGTGTTCCAAGTACTCCCTATCACAATCTGCATCAATCTTGGCCCAAATCTCAGCAAGAGATCTAGTGGAGAGGGGAGGTGCACTCACTGCATGGACCAGAGTACGTGAATGCAGCAGTGTGTTGCATGGAGTAGATGCAATGGAAGAGGTGGGGGACAGTTCTATATTGCTGAAGAGTGAGCCAGAAGGAGTGAGAGTGCATTCAGGCATTGAATTGTTGGCCTGAGTGACTAAGGGCCCATCAGTCAAGCAACTAGGTCCAGCAGTCATCCTTGCACCAATGCGCTTATGGAGTGGCACAGGTGAGGGATTGGCAGGCAGGGTGATGCACTGCTCAAGCATCCTAAGGATGCGCTGTGTGGCTGGCTGGCCAATGTTAGCTGCGAGGGTCATCGTGCTGGCCATAGAGGGGAAGAAAGTCTTCACCACTTCATTCCTCTGGATGAAGGGCTGAGTGGTCTCCACTGAGCACATCTCAATCCCAGAGGGACTGATTGCAGCAACAGTGGTGAAGGCAGGAGAGGGGAGCACAGCAACCGATGCAAAATGCATTTGGTTGTGCTGCTTATTCTTGCAGCCTGCACGAGTGCCACAAGTGGACTTCTGTTTGCAAGGGGACTTGCTGCCTTGTGGTGCTTTCCCCTTGCCTTTGGATGACAAGGAGGGAGAGGTGATGTCAAGCTGCTGTTGAAAGGAGGGAGCTCCTCATCTGTGCTTGATGGCTGAAAGCTTGTTGATGCTTGCATGAGTGGGAGCATTGCTCCACACCTTCTTCAATTGCATTGTGTCCCATTGTGCAAGGCAGTACTGCTTGATAGGTTCAAGCCAAAGAGAGGAGATGGTGGCTCCAGCCATGACAATGGGAATAGTGGTCTCCCAAGCAGGAGGAAGTGCATTGAAAAGCATCATCCCTTAAATAACTGGAGGGATCCTGACATTGAGATTGTCAAGATGCTCATAAAGGGATTGCAGGTATTCAATTTGAGGACTGGGATGGTGAGCAGGATCAAGATGGAAGGTAGACACAAGGCAAAATTGTGAATACACATAGGAAGGAGAGGTGAGAGCGTAGGTGTCTTTGAGAAAGGCCCACACCTCAGGGGCATCTTTCCCAGCAATTGTGTCTTGAATGGAAGGGACAAGGCAGAGTGTGATATTGCCAAGGGCAAGATCACTAAGCTTGTTCCACTCAATGCAAGCGGTGATGGTGGCAGAAGGAATCTCTGGAAGGGGATTGTTGGGTTGCCAACCATCAGGGAGAGGAGGATCAGCAGGCCAGAGGTCAAGTCCTTTAGCAACTCACCAAAGTGATTGTGTCTTGAGGAAGGACTCCATAGGATGAGCCCATTTGGCATAGTTAGTGCCATCCAAGATGGAGACAAGAGCTACAAGAGTGGAGGACATTGCTGGAGAGAGATCTGTTGTAAGAAAAGTGTCTGGAAGAGTAATCAGCATATTGACTATGCGAGTGAGAACTCAGAAAAGTGAATGCATTGTTGCTCCAGGTCGTGCTCATGCTTCACTGTTGGCAACAGTGAGTGGGTAGACTCTATTCACTGATTGCAGTATGCAGCCTTATGCAGCGCATGAGAGAATGGCTCCTGGCCATCATCTTCACTGCCTCTGAAGCATAACCTCCAATATGATTGCATCACATTGGTGGAAGCACTCCAGAAGGCATCAAAGAGGACAATCAGGGGCTGCTCCTACACAATTACAATGTGAGCATCATATGGACAATCAGCCATAATGGACAGTTAGTTTCATTATGAGCAACAAATCACATGGTCCATTTTGTCTGCTTATCCTTACAATCCTCACAGTGTAACTGTGAAGGGGATCAAGTGGGGGATAGCAGAGCTCATGCTTTGATCTACTGGCCATGAAGGTGAAAGGGCTACACAGCAAGTGAGAATCACTGGATAGTCTATTCAACTTCACAGTAAGTAGGGAAAAGTGTAAGCTTCACTTTCCTCAACCTGATTCTCTCTTAACTTGCTTACAGTGTCTGATGACCATGTTGTTGACAACATTATCAGAATGCCTGTGTTACATCATGGCAATGCACCAGAAGTACTCTGGTGACACTGTGAATTCCACAGACATCAGGCATAAGAGACTTAGAAAGCCAGGGGAATGCCTATCATGGTGTATGCACTAGTATACTGTGACAAGTGTTCTCCTTCTTGCTGGTGCATCATGGATAACGATGCTCACAACAAGATACCTCTGATGATTGTGGGTAGCAAGCATCAGCAGCACCTTGTTGTGTGCACAGTCTACCCACGAAGTACCATCAAGAGGGGCATCCCTCATGCAGCCTAGGCATGCACAAGTGTGGCTGAGTGCTCATCATCATACAGTGCAATGATGAAGACTCACCTGCACAAATGAATGCAGCAGGACAGCTTGAAGCTGTGTGCAACAGTGTGCAGCCATAGAGGTGCAAGATGCAGCCATTGAAGGTGCAATGAGCAGAGGCAGCCTGCAAGGGTGCCATGGGCAACCAGGCCCAGGGAACATTTGCACTGATGGGATCAGACAGGATAGGACCAGGTCATATTTGGTGACAGCCATATGGAGTTAGACAGTGCCATAGCCCGTCCAAGCAGTGTGAATGACTAATCAATGAAAGTATGAGGTTTGTTGCAGTCCACCCATGTCTGAAAGACACAAAATATTTGCAACAGATTTGGTCAGATTGCTGGAGGACTCTGTAGTCGGTAGCCAAGAAAGTCAGATACAGTCAAAATAGCTCATATTTATGATAATTTAGTCCGATCTGGACATTGCGACTTTTCACTGGGAACCAGGGCCCATAACCTGATGAGCAGCACATAGTGCACATACAACTAGGGAGCAAGAGACTCACTTATACAGCAACAAGTAGAAGTCAGAGTACTGAGGATTAGAGTGTGCTACATGGGGGCTTATATACACAATGAGGGGTGTGACTGGTCACTAGGTGACAGTAAACTAATAACCAAAAAGAGTGTGTGCTTTGTACATCCCATAAGGGGATTACTACTCAACTGGGTGAGGCATAGAGCCTATGTTATGCTCCGTGGACTTGTACACCTCATTTTTACTTTTACTTCATGCCTACCACTTCGCGCTTCAACCCTATGGACTGCTGGGCCCCTATGGCCCATGACTCTGCTCTTGTGTCTCACTTCTGTTCCACTTACTTACCACCAGGTCTGATGGACTGCCTGGACTGGCATGCAGCCACTTGTGCTACATTTGCACACCTCTGCACATGTAGAGATTGACAGGGGTAACCCTGGGGTAAAAACTTGCTACCCTTACCCCTACCCCCCTAAAACCCTCACCCT